>JAQFXP010000615.1:0-26895 GCA_034693685.1 Belba bartosi
AGGGAGAGAGAGAGAGAGAGAGAGAGAGAGAGAGAGAGAGAGAGCAGTAGAGAGAATTGGAAAGCTAAGCTAAGCTAAGATTGAATTGGATTCAATTCGATTGATTGATTTTTGTCTATAGCCAACTAAAGTAAGGCATTTATATTGTCGTAATATTTGTGTTGGTTTTTAACTTTATTTTCCAATACCATTCACTTTGGACTAAACTTTTTTATTGCACTCGAAATAATGGCCAAAACTATCGAATCCTATGGTGTGAATAGTAAAACATCCGCAGATGTCGTATTGAATGCCGAATGCGTTCTGTTTTGTCAAATACTAGTCATATGTTTTTATTATTTTTTAGTGACAAACCAAATGGCAAATAGTGTCTAGTGTTTGGTCTTCTTTTACAAGAAAATGTTTTGCCTCTCAAACGAACATCAAATCAAATATTAGGCCAAATATACACAACAATAGAGCGAATATAATATAGAAAATTGGGAATAAAAATAGTAAAACTTTCAATTGAATATTATATACAACTGTTTGCTCTGAGCTCTGGGGAGTGAAGGCTGTTATGTGTTGTGGGCTCTCCGTTCGGTCGCTCTTCTCAAGAGCTAATACTCAATACTCTTCTCTCTTCTGCCACACATTGCGAGCACAGGAGAGATGAGATGCTCTTTCGAGTTAATATATTAATACTCATTCTCTCTCTTCTATTCTCTCGCTTTCAAAATATGATTATCAAAATTAAATTTAAAAATATTTTATTCTTTGCACTTATGTTGAAGTTTTTTAATTAGCTTTAATTCAAAGATGAGATTCACTATTCATTAGAATCTCTTTCAACTCTACATTCTATACGAAATACTGTTAAACAAAATAATATAATATATTCATTGTATTGTCTAAACGAAAGACTTAGCCATACATTAAAGTCTCTATAATTAACTGAAGTGAAAGAATGGATTGAAAATACTTTGTGATACATGTTCTCCACTAATATAATGGGAAAATATACAAAAGTTGATGAGTTTTGCCATAAATTCAAAGCAGACTATATTAAAAGTGTCGACATATTAGATAGAACAGAGATCTATAGAATTGAGAGTAGTGTCAGAGCTATCTTAAAATTATTAATCAGAAGAGCTCATCAAAAGTCGATTGTATTGTCAGCTTAAATGTCTTCTATTCGATAGAGATATACATTCTTTCAGCTCGAGAGCACATATTCTAATTATAACTTTTGATATTATTGTTGCTATTAATGCCTAAATTAATGCCAGTATTGGAAACGTTGTTTCAAATCGGGTTCAGTGAGCCTGACATGAGCTCAACCTAACTATTTAAAAGTTTGGCAAATAGTGCAAACACTTCTCTCCTCTTCTCTTTCCTCTTCTCTCCTCTCCTCTCCAGCTCTCAAGTCAATCGATGCAAATGAAACGCTGTATCCCATCTCTGACTGCTCTACACATTAGACCAGCACTTAATGCAATATTTATTTTTCAAAGCCTTTTCATCAGTAATGCACTCAAAATACATTTGACGTAAAAGGGTTTTGTTCTTTGATTTACACGAAAACTACTAAAAAAAATGAAAAGTTTGAGAAAATTGTTTAATTTTTTAATGCATTACTTTTATTTGATTTATATTTTACAGAAAAATAAAATAAATTTTTAAAAACTCAACTAAAAGTTGGAAATTTTCTTGAGAGTAGAATCTTAAGTATTTTATATACTTTTCTTAACTTCATTTATGTCTACTTTTCCCTTACGGACACTGGAGTTAAGGCAAGTCTATAGCGATGTGTGGTTTGGTATGTATTACACCGAAGAGATGGTAGACATCATATAAATGATGTCTTTAATCTGGAGAGCACGTAGAGCACAGGCATTAACTACAATTAAACTGATGGAACAAAACTTTAAACCAATGTCTTCTACACTTTTCCCACATTTTTTTCACTCATATTTTTTTATTACTCTTTTACTCATTTTTTAGATATACAATATTTTGAATATTTTTTTACTCAAATTTTTTGAACAAAATTTAAATTTGAATATAGTATTAAATTTATGAATATATAAATGATTAAATAATGAAGATAAATAACCATTTATTTTAAACATGTGTAAAAAATATTTTCAAAAACAAAATCTAATTGAATAATAAAGTGAAAGGAATGGGATGAGAAAAGTTTGAAACATTTTAGTCATTTAATTGATGCACTTCGATGTGTAGCCGTACAGGTGCTCCGCATCGACATTCAATCTCACGATTTTCAACTCAACCAAAGGTCTCTTTTTGCGAATATAACCATCAATTAGATGGCTATTAAATAGCGGTTCAATTATAGTGACCAAAAAACTTGTCATTGTCTGTGAGAGTAAATGTGTGTGAGTGAGCAGGAGAGAGGGAGAGAGAGAGAGGGAGAGAGAGAGCAGGAGAGAGGGAGAGAGGGAGAGAAGGAATTGGCGAAACTATTTATTATTAGATTTATGAAAATGTATTCTCTTTTCGAAATTGTAATGATAGGCAACAAATGCGACAAAAGAAGTGAAAGTAAGAAATTGAGGCCAATAATAGTTTAGTGCAAATATGCGAACAAAGGAATAAGAGATAAGTTCTTAATGTGGAAACATTTTTAGCAAAAAAGATGTGTCAGTGATTGAAATAATGCTCAATCAGTGCAATCATAACTGCCATTAACTAACTATAAGGCAGACACAGACATAGACACAGATTGCGAGTCAAAAATATCTAAACTTTTCTGTTTTTTCTCATTTCTATTTTTTGGTCAAAAAATTTTTGGGAAACGCCTTAACAAAACTGATGGATATTATTGTTGTTATGCATTATTATTGAGTTAATACAATCTTCACGCGAATAGATTGTGATGTGGGTGAGGCTGCTTGTGCTATGTGCTGTGCCTCATATCGGTGCTATATTATCATTATTGAAGACAAGTGAGTGTTGATCATCGGTCTACTGCATAGACGAGTGCCACTCATGCTATGCCATGCCATACATACTCTATATATATATTTCATGATTGCAGACCTCCTCTGCATTTACCCGAATTAATAATATATATAAATGTTTTTATTATTACTGTTATTATTAAAGTCGGAAAAAATGAAAATCAAAAACTCGTTTCGCGGATAAAAGAACTCTTTTTTGCTTTTGTCTAATGTCTAACAAAAATATAAGTAATGATTGAGAATATAATTAATTGAAAAGTTATTGTATTTATTTATTTTGTTGGTTCTAAGGATCCGTCTTTTAATTGATTAATTTTCTCAACAAACATATATTTCGTAAATGCATTAGAATTTTCTTTATCTAACCGGAACTATAGCTTTAATTTTTAGAGACGTCTCATAA
Organism: Belba bartosi; assembly: GCA_034693685.1. Lineage (NCBI taxonomy): Eukaryota > Metazoa > Arthropoda > Arachnida > Sarcoptiformes > Damaeidae > Belba > Belba bartosi. Next base: position 3,367 of record JAQFXP010000615.1, read on the forward strand.
CTCGGAGCATCTTTTTGATTAGATTTTTAATTTTTATTTTTTGATTTATAATCTCATTTTCAAAGTTATCTGACGTTTGTATAAATTTTTTCCGTTCCGTCTGCCAGTAAAACGAGGTTTTGTTCTTTTCTTTATATAAAATGCAAATAATGTTAATTAGAATAATAGCATTTCGTATGGTTTGTGAGAATAGAGTGAAACGAGTTATTGTGCGAAGTCTTACTGTAAGCGCATTCACATACAAATGCCAACCAATAAATCATTAGTAAATCATTTGCAGCCTCTCATCACTTTAGGTGTAAATGAGCGCAAACTTAACGCCTCATCTCTGCCACTAATTATTTATCACATCTACTCTTGTCTTGTTTATACAGTGTGTCGGTGACTGGCCATCAAGGTATGGGTCCGTTGGGCATCTCCGTAGCGCACGACCAGCTCAACTCCTGGCAGATCTTCGGCGTCGAGTTTGTCCTAACATTTCTGGTAGTCTTCACAATCTTCGCAACATTGGATCCAAACCGTAAATCATTAGGAAGTGATTCGCTTTCCATTGGCATCGCATATCTCGTCTGTTCCCTGACTGGGGTATGACTACTACTGCTATCACTATCACTATTACTATAGCTATTGCTATTGCTATTAGATTTGATTTTAATTTATTGAGAATGTATTTAGTGACACATTATAATAGATTATTGTTTCGAAACAAATACTACTAACAGTTAATGTATCACAAGATAGACATCATTTATATATTTAATATCGTTTTTTATAGAAAAAAGACTACAATTCATATGAAATATGACAAAACTTTTTATGTTCTGTTCCTTCAGTATTAGAAATAGAGTTAGTAATAGTGCGAAAACCAGTCATTGATTTTAATCAGACCCAACATCCAGACGCGGGAAATAGTGAGAAAATCCGTGAAATATATGATCTAATTCTCATTGGAATTGAGTTTTAGGTAAAGCAATGATATAACAAATGAAACCCAATAAGACTTCGAAATATATAAATGTTAAAACAGTCGCTATCTGTGTATATGAGTTCAATAGTCCTATTCCACTCTCATTTGGACGTATGAATGGATCACTTTCTTCTATCCATTCCTTTAGAATAAATAGCTAAACATTAAGAGAAGAGCAAAAGATTGAACTTTTCTTTAATAACTGCAGAATAAATGGATTACTCAACAGACCCGGAATCAGAATAATCTTTCAAACTATTCTATTGCACTTAAATAGAAATTTATCGAAAGTTTTTTCCCTATTCTGAGAGAGCGATGAATATTTATAAGATATGATGAATATGTAATACTTGAAAAGAATCTCAATTTTCTAAATCGCTTTTGGGCTGTAAAACATCGAATTGAATAAAAACTAAGAAAAAAACTCTCAAATATCAAGAGAGATATGGAGTTAAACAACAAATTATGTAGAGGTTGTGTCAATTAAAAACTCAATAGTCTTTATACTGTAATTAGATTTTAACTTTGTTTGCAATTCCGTTGTTTTAATCGATAAAATTGATTGAGAAAACAAAGAGAGGAAAAACATAATTAATTTAATAGAAAACTCTAACTTTATATTTGATTCAAAAGTAACTATACGTAGTCTATAGATATACTTCAGACTATTTTTTCTCGTTTAACGGATTTTGTGTCTGAATTTCATTTATTTAATGTTCAGAGAATAGGAATAGAATTTCCCTTTTTTTCATATATCGATTTGTGAAATAGAAGACCGAGTTATGAATTGAATATTTCTATTTTGGAGATATCTTCGAAATAATCTATTGGTGCGAAACCAATGAGAAGATGAAACTCTCTCTCAGAGCTCGATAAACAAAATTCATTGAAGAGAATGAAAAAAAAATATTATAAGTATTCAATTCGAGTATTTATTTAGCACTACATCATTGGAAATGAAAGTTAAGTTAAGTCAACATATGTGGCCAAACATCTATCAAAGACCACTCAAAAAAAAATTTAATATAATTGACTTTGGGTCGAGTCTTGCATATGAACTCCAAATGACAGCTTAACAACAATATTCGACTTCTTTTTATTAAATATCAATACAATCGGAATCTATTTACGGATCCATAAGTTTTTAAAATTATCTCAATTTTTCATTTAAGACAAAACATAAATTTATATTTAAAACACATTTTTAGAATCAAATTAAATGATTATACGTCTCATTAATTCAATGCAAAACGAAAATTTATTTTTATTTTACTCTTCCTTTTGAATAATTAATTTTATTCATCTCTTAATATAAATTTTTTGTTCGCTTTCATTTAAAATTAAGAGATTATAGTTTTAATAGAAAGCAATTTTATGGCTTTAGAGATCTTATTTAAAACGGAGTCGATATGAAAAAAGTAATTTAAAGCTGAGATAAATCTAAATACATTTGCATTTTTTTTTCGCTATTTCTTTCAATGTTTGACTCAAATAAAATAATAGTTTTTAGCATTGATTTTGACACAAATTTTTCAAATCCATGAAATAAATTATGTTAAGTTCGGAAACTCTTTTTCTATTCCTATTTTTACTTCTTTTTGATATTGTATTTAAACGTGAATTATATTATCGCCGATTTGCCTAAAATTCTTTGTTTTAATATATTTTTTTTTTTTGCTTTGTTTTGAATTTCTTATTTTTGAATTACACGATAAGAGATAAATATCGCCAAAAAGTAAACTAATTTTTATTGATCGAAAATGAATTATCCAAAAGGCTTCTAAATATGATCTTGATAAATCATTTGTATAAAATGCCTATTTTATGCCATATATTAAGCAATAAAAATATTTATTATTTTTTTCCTAATATTTCTGCTCTATAATAGTGGGAATACTTGGCGTATATTTCAAATCACAATTACTTATACAGTATTTGTATATAATTTGATAGTTAATTAAATTTCCATAAATAGTGTAATGAAAGTCTCTTACGAGTTGTAAAGCATTTAAGTAAAGAGTCATTTGGAGCAAAAGTAATGACTCGATTCGGTTATATTAATAATTTTTAATTTTACGACGACTTTAATGTCGGAATTGTCTGTACGAACGAAGAGTAGAACCGAATGAGAGCGAGAACTGAGGTCTCATTCAATTATCTATGGCTGCGGTAATGGCCATTACTGATGCTTTGATGATATTAGTCGAACCAATCTCTTGAGAATCATTCGGTTGGAAAAAATGTGCGATATTTCCAACAAATAAGAAAAATAACTGTTTGGACGTCAGATAACTGAGAGAATAGGGATGGGAGGGATGGCTAAGAGTGAGAGAGTTTAGTTAATTTCGAGATAAAGGCCTAACAAATAATAGTTTGCAATTCTAAACATTGAATCTGTAATTCTAATTCAAATTAATTTTTAATTGGAAATCAACTCTTTTGGGAAACAAATAATTCTACTTTATTTCAATTATTATTTGCATCTATCTAATTTTATGCATTAAATTAAAAAAATTAATGGATAATTATACAAGCAAATTAATTTGATTAAATCTAAAAAAGTAAGTTTTCGAAAAATTATTTACACATGAATTGGAAATGACTTTTTGAGGAACACTTCAGAAATTCTAAATAACCATTCATTTAATTATTAATAGTTTTATCATTGAATGATAACGTTTTGAAATTTAATTAATTTCCAGCCTTTTTGAAACTGAACAGATAATTCCACTTAAATTAAATATTTAAGACTCTAAAACATTAATCAGTCAAATTCTAAATGCTTTCATATCATCATAATGAGAAGCATCATATTGTAAATTAAAATTGATATTTAGGTTATTAGTTGGTTTAAAATTTGTACATTGACAATATGATGTAAAGTATTGTAATTAAGTGGTTGAGTTGAGTTTTAAAAATTGCGCATGTTTTATATATATAATTATAAAATATATATAATAGAATCTAGCAATCAAAATTATTAAAAAAAATTTTAGATTGCTCTTATAACAATCATAGTTATTGGCTCAAAGTTTAAAATTGCAAGCTATTATGTGCTAGCTAAATATAAAAAGTTGATTGAGTTAATGTTTATCCCCTGTAATGGAAGTTCCAAATCTAAACCTCATTATTATTGATTAACATAAGAGTGTATCTGAGGCTAAAATCAGAACATTTGGAGAAAATAAAGTATTTTAGTTAAGTATTTGAAATACACAGCAAATGCATTACAATTGAGGCCGTCTTTAAGGAATTCCTGGCTACAGTATTCGTTGCAAAAACAAAAACACAATAAAAAAGAAAAAATTAGAACCAATTCTCAAATGATACACAATTGGAATGAGTCGAGTGTACAGACTGTACAGACTGTACAGACTGTACAGACTGTACAGAGTGTACAGAGTGTTTGGATTTCTTGTATAACTCACTTCACTGTCAATCTGATTGAATGCCTGATTGAGTTTATTTTACCCAATAATTAGAGATCGGGCTCTACCAGCCCTACCATTCTTGCTCTACCATCTCAACCATCCTCTCAACCATTGGGACTAAATTTAATTTCCATTAGATTTCAACTATGGATGGGTTGAGAAGGAGAGAGAGAGAAGGGAGGGGACGGGGAGAGGGAGTGAGGAGAGGAGGAGGAGAGAGGGAAGAGAAATGAGAGAGAGGTGAGGGAGAGAGGGGGAGAGAGAGGTGAGAGAGAGGGGAGAGAGAGAGGGGGAGAGATTTCGATCTGGCTAAATATTGTCTAGCATAGTTCTCCGTTGTCTGACGTCTTAAGTAAACTCTAATTGAGAAAAGGGATCGTTAGCTAAAGCGAGTCCACAATTAATGAAGCAAGACTGTTTTTTACATTGGATTTCATTTGTTTCATTCTACAATAAAACTCTTTTTTTTGTAACAATTTCTTTAATTTTAACTCTGAGTCTACATCTGTTCCCAGTTTTTTCTCTTCAATCTTCTAATTGATTTCGAATTCATTATTTAGATTCAGTTATAATTGAAAATTGAAACAAATGAAAGCGAAATAAATAATTTTATTACATTAACTAATTTGATATCTTGTTTGCTCTTGTTTTGCGCTTGCTTCTTTGGTCTTGGAATGTGTGCTTGGTGATGTAATGATGAACGACGAACAGCTACCAGCAAGTGGGGCCAGTATGAACCCGGCGCGCACTCTGGGCCCCTCGTTTGTCATGAATCGATGGAAGAACCATTGGGTGAGTTAAGCGACAAATGCACTGAAATTGAAACGATATTAAAGATATGAAATAAAAGAGAATTCTTCTACTCTGCAGAGTCTGAGCTATGCGTTCAGACGTTTACTTTTGTGCTCTTCTATCAGAGATTCTTCTTTTTCTTGTCTGATATCTCATAACCAAACTCTCACTTATATTATATACTGAAGAATATACTGTCGACTCGACTCGAGTCAATTCTTAAGGCAGACTCTATTCGGTCGCTTGTGTTGGAAACATTATGGAGTGGTTAGAGCTCTAAAATAGTAATATCAACACAACAGACAACAGACATACGTACTCTTGAGGGAAATATTTGGCAGTTGTTTAGTCGAGTTTTTCTTATTTGGTTCAACTTTCGAATGTAGCGAAAGATTCGAAAATGAAAACAATTGTCGGCAAAAAGTTTTTGATTTGCGTCTCATGTAATGCAACGTTAACTCGGACTCGAGTCAGCCCTAAGCCATGTACTACTGATTATGAGTAGGGAATAGGAAAATGCAGTTCCGATTCTATTCATATTATTCTGTGTGCGCTAACATCGATCGGAATCCTCGCGACATGTTATGAGAAAACAGCAAAACTCGGCAAAAGTCGTCTAACACTCAATACTCCTTAACTCAAACGCATATATATTCCGGTTTTATAACTCCCGAACCATTATATTCTAACTATAAATTTTGCAAAAATGGCTGAAAAGAGAGAATTTATGTAATATTACATTATTCGAGAACTAGCAGAGACTGTGACTGGAATTATCAAAACAAATTCAGCCAAAACTAGTTGTAAAGCATATATTAATTGGTTCTCTAATCATATGATAAGCCCAACACTGCTTGCGGTGAAACGCTTCTAATCTCACGTCTAATCGCTATTCGCGTTAAATCTAACTCAAAATTTCAACACATTCTCAGCTAACAAATTAACTTGCTATAAAAGGGTGACTCACATGCTGACATCAGTCCAATTCTACTTAAATATTTGCCAAAAAAAATAACTATATTGTTTGTTTTTATAGCGAACTTTACAGAAATAACTTGTTTTTCTAAAACAAACTTGGTTTTAATTAAAGCTATCAACTTATTCTTTATATTTAACATGAATTCAAAATTAAATTCAATTAAAATAAGAATATTTAAAATTTTATTTTTGATTTAAATTTTATACAATATTTTTTAAACTTTAAAATATATTAACTTAAAGTTAGAATTTGAACATGCTTGAATCTCAGGTTCAATAAAGGTAGTTGTGTCAATGATCACCCGTTACATACAGATATGCTTATATTTATCATTCAATTGAGTTTATGAACCGCTCCATCAAACAGCACTTCCAACCAGAATCTGTCTATCGTTTAACATAGAGTCCATAACCATATATCTAATCGATGTTTATTCGTATAATTTCCCGAAACAGATATAAAAAGTTACAGAAATTTATCGGAAGTCAAACCCAGAGATTCACTTCGGAAGACAGCGTTTAACTAAGATTTTAAACGCAATAAAACCCCATATTTTCTCCGATGTTTGCAAAACAAGCAAAACTTTATTTCCTCAAGCCCGGGGTGGGAAAGGAGTAAATAACAAGATAATTTCTAAACCAAAATAATAATAAAAAATAGAAATATTATTCGAATTTATCAAATATAGTTTATATGATTTGAGACAATATTGTTTAGAAGTCAATATATTCATGAGATTTATGTTTCTAAAGTTAACACAAATTTAAATTTTAAAAAACTTTGAATTCTTAAAACTAATAGAAAATAGACTTAAAGATCATTTGAATTTATAATTTAGTTTCAAACTTCTCTTTAAAATTCAACTTAAATCCCATAAAACATTCAATAAATGCCATGAAATTTAATAAAAGTGGGTTTAAATATATAATTAAAATTTGATTAAATTTAGTCTAAATCCTATTTACAGTAAAATTCTTTTCATATTCAGTGCTAACTGTCTAGAATTTTAATGAAAAATGTGTTAACTTTATTCCAGCCATCATTGGCTATGCCTGTACACACAATCCATCTTGGCCAATTCTGATTTTGAATATACCTCCTCCCCTCCCACTATCCATTGATTATCCCGGGTGTGAATTGATATATCTGAGACAGTAATGGCTGGAATAAGACTTTAAGAGCTAGTATTTGAGGCAAAATATCGTTTGCGTAATGTATTGATTTTGTTCGGTTCGGCACATCAGCTCAGCTCTACTCAACTCAATTTCGATGTTTCTCTCAGACACTAAAAGATGTTTTTTATCAGACCTTAAAACGTATGAGAATAGCATAGAAGAACGAAAATGCATATAAAAATTGTTTAGTTTTTGCTTTGCATCTCGTTTTTGAAAATTCATATATAATATAACTGTAATATTGAAATACAATACTAGAGCTCAAGGTTTGGTGAAGAATAAAATAAGTTAAACATTTTGAAGCGCTCTGTCGAGCCCTTTGTTTCATATTCTCCTTTACAACACTTTTTTTTATTTTGGTTTTAGAAGAGAATCCCCAAAAGTTTCAATTCTATTCTATTCTCTTCATTGTTAGGTCTGTCTCTGGAGTTACTCTTACTTCTGTTCCTCTCATAAGAACCCGAATTAGGGGCCAATGCTTCTCATGTTTATACGTATTTTGGTTGAGAAGCTATTTTGTGAACCAATCGTCAAGAGATTGACAAACTTTTTCGAACACTAAATAGATATCGAGTTGTTGTACAGCAGTCGACGTGAGCTGTGAGTTGAGTCAAGAACTGAGAATCAGTTGAAAGCCTTTAAGAATACATCCCAAACACAGAGAGAATGAGGGAAAAGATGGAAAAGAGTTGAACAGAATGTGTCTGTATTTGGATGTGTTTGGATGTGTCTGTATGAGTGTGTGGAGTCGCTAAATGGGTTGGCAGTAGTATCAGACCTGAAAGTGATTGCTTGAAAGCAGAGCACATCTCAACTTGTGTTTAGTTCGCTTCTCATCCTAAGCGTTAGCCTATTGTCTCGGTTTTTGTCTTTTATTTTTCAATATTAACTCTGCATTAGAGTCGAACAACACTTGACATTCGCTAACAAAAGGCAAACTCGAAGTGATTGTTTAATTTTGTTGACAGGTTTATTGGTTGGGCCCAATCAGCGGTGGTCTGTTGGCCGGATTAATCTATGAGTTTATATTCGACACCAAGAAAGCGGGAAAGACGATACGCAACGCTTTTGACCAGCTTGAAAGAGGTAACCACATTCTCCATACTTACTCTTTATCTCTACTGTATATCTCTCGACACATAGTCTATGTCTATATATCTATATATTCTGTTGTCGACACAAATAAATTGCCGAAATATATAAGAAAATTGAAAACTCAAGAGTAAAGTGGGATTTATTCGGAGGCGATATTAGAGTATTAGACTCGCATTGCTATTTAGATAACAAGATTTGTCGCCTCCTTTACCTCCAGTGCAGTCGTCTGAAGACATAATACTCTGGAGTAGGACTGCATTCAAGACTATCTTAGCGAACGAAATGCCTTCTGGTTTACCAATGTTTGAATGTTTGCTACGAATCGGCAAAAAAACATTTTTCAAGAAATTCATTCAATTTATCGAATTGTAGTACTATTTCCCTCTTTTTTGCTCAACTTATTATGTATTCGAATCGGAACTGACTTTACCTCAATTCTGACGATTCGCTACATTCACACACTCTCTGACGTTAATATAGTATTGAATATTCGGATTCAGATTCCGATTCTTTTCTTATAACTTATAACTTATACACTCAATATACAGAATATTTTCTCATTCCGTTCCTCTCTAGTCGTTCCCTTAAATTCTGTTTGAGTGCATTTTTCGATTATATTTTAGATATAGATTGAAGACATTATCCCAAATATATATATATTTTGGGGAATCAAACATATTGTAGGAAAAAGTCAATCGGAATTCAATGTGTTATTTGATTTCTTGATGTGCGGCCAAACAAAGTGCAGAATTTTGTTGATTTGTTCTGTTCCGCCGATCGCCATATGTTGCACAGCATTGCCAGCGGAGAAGTTGAGCAAATTTTTTGCTAAATAATTGGCCAAAATCTATAACATATATAAACTATTCAATGCTTTCACTTCGATATTCCCTTCGAATAACTTTATGTCAAAAACTCTGAAAACCCTTAACTTTTCTAACCCTTGAAACTGTATTCCCCGGAGTTTTTGTAATACTGATGGTTGAGAGGCAGAGCATTGGCACTGCATTAATGCAATCGAAGGCAAACGCTTCAATCGATTTGATTTATGTTTTTCACTTTTTTCTTCTTTGATTTTCTTGTATTTCTCTCTATTTTTCTTCAATTTATATATAATATTAGAATCAAATATCGACGACGACTACGAAGACCCAGAGATCAAGATTAGCAATAAGGCAGCCGTGGCTTACAGCTCGACTTCGGGCACATCCTCGGGCAGTAGTAGTGGTCATCGCTCTAATCACACCCAACAGAGCACTGTCAGCGTTCACACCGGCAACGGATCCGGTGGTCATTACGACACTTACCGAACAATGGCTACAATCAACGCATACACTCCGACACCGGCAGCCATGGAGGGGGTTGGCGTCTATGGGAGTAGTGGCGGTACACCACATCACGTGAACCTGCCGTCCAATAACTACCACCAAAACAACTCCAATTACGCAGGAGTTTATGGTTCGTCACGCTATGGCCACAACAACACCTTAAGACAACTGCCCTCTCGGATGGATTACAGCGGAACGGTTGCTGTGTCTGGCCCGGGAAACACCAAGTTCTGAGCTGAGCTGTGCTGTGCTGTGTAGGGCTGCACTGTTCGGTTCTCTATTTGATTATTGATAATATAATTTGTCTAATGATATGATATACTGTATAATGAAAAATCGACTTCATATGTAAATAGCATTTTGCAAATGTTATGCTTTTTTGTAGTGTTTTTGCACTTTCATTACGACCACTACTCGAGGATAACAAACGATAATATGTTTACGTTTCTGGAAGTCTTGTCACAAGAATATAAAGAAGAGATTCATTATATAAACACAATAATTAACTGTTCTTTTTTACAATGAGGCAAAAACCTAACACTAAAAACATTAATATTTGTTAGACTTATATATATAAATATATATACTTTTTGTGTATATGAACTACAATACGCAAAATGTGTATTCGCTTTCGGCAATACTGATTAGGCGTATATTATAGTTGTTTTATATTATTATTGCGTTATATGTATTGTAAATAATTAAAATACCGAAAAATACATAAATTTGAAAAAAGAGTAAAATTTTTGCTTTCATTAAAATTAATGAATTTGAATAAGTTTTTCAAAAGAATGAGAGAGAATGGGAGAGGAGGAGAGGAAGAGTGTAGCGAAAAATCGATGAAAAAGTCTCATTTGAACGCAAGAATATTCTGTCGGCTCTGGAAGTCTCGCACAGTAAGTCTGACTGAATAGGAGTTAGATTTAGAGTAAGAATATATATAACAACAGAATGAATGTAAAGAAAAATCTAATGTTTGTCTCGTTTTTCTCATTTAAAGTTTAGTTTAGTCTGAATTGAGTCGTGAGTCGAGTCGTGTTCTAATGTATTATATACTGAACAGAAAATCATTGGCAATAACACCAAACACTTGCTTCGGTCAACAATTTTTTTAGTAAACTTTTTATTTTAAGAACTCATATAATATTAGAGCCCACAAGAGATGCCGATCGAGCGGTACGGCTAACAAACACTAAACCAATTCTATTGTCCATTATTTGCCTTCTTTTTTAAATCAGTTTCTGTTCTAAAACATTAGGAATAATATATTTTTTTGTCGAATGAATCGAAACAACACAATATGTCTCACATTTATTGCTCATCTGATATACATTCGACGCATATATTCACAAAAATTGCTAAAAAAAGATAAGAAAGAATAAGAGTAATGCAAAGCAAAAGAAAATAAGCAAAAAGAGTGAGAATAGTGAGAATACAATAGTCAGAACTTATGTTTCGACTCGTGATAATCAAAATATATGGCCTTAAAAAAGGCATTATTTTTCTTATAATAATAATAGAATAGCTTTAGAAAAGAGTAACAGTTTTGTCAGAATAAAAATCAGAGAATGAAAAACGAATTTTTTTTAGATTTACTTTTTTTTGTATTAAAATTAAATGAGAAAACTCGTCGAGTTCTGCTCAAAAGAATTTTCATTTTTTCTTTGCTCTTAATGTTCGCAACAAAACAAAAATTTTTATTCACTTTTTCGAGGTTTTGCGTAAAACATACGATAAAGTCATTACTTATATATATCTTATATTCTGTGTAGAACTCAACACAAATATTGAGATAAAGTCATAGTTTTATAATATATGTACAAAACATATCGTATTATTATATAAGAGTCTCTTTAGAAGAATATTTAACATTAAATAACAAAATGTAAAGAACGGAAAAGAGGGAGAAGAGGGAGAGGAGAGGAGAGGGAGTGGGAGAGAAGAGGGAGTGGGAGTTGTAGAGATAGGGGAGTCGTGTCAAAGCATGTCAAAGAGAAGCACTTATATCAAGACATTATTACTCTTACTCTTACTGTTAGAGAACAATGAGTTTAGACACGATTCTGGATCTCTTGGACGACAATGCATTTGCAGACGACATCATAGGCGGCCCTCTTGTGCGCCGAGAGGAACACTGTGAGCGACGCAGGGATTAGGAACACTGCCGACAGGTTTTTGATAAGAGCGCGCAGTAATGACCTAAAAGTTCGACAAAAATGACAAAAAAAGTCAAACTTTATTAAATGCAACGAAAATGAGATAATGAATGGTCTGATTGAACGTAATGTACCGAAAGATTCCGATATTTTTAGCCGGAATTACTCGAATCAAACCTTCGCCCAAATCCTCGATTGAATCACAGGAAACGACAGAAATGCCGAAAATTGCTTTACCCGGTGTTGAACCGCCGGCTCTATTCATTTGGCCCGAATATAGACATATTGTCTGTCAGTTGTAACGCAATACCAGACATCGCCAGAAATGAAACAGAAATCGGAATAACAATTGATTACTAATGTTATAATACTTGAGAATCGATTGAAACATTGGCTTTGATTAGACATTGGAAGCAATAGAGCGGTAATGGAATACTTGCTTCATATGCGCACACAATGAACCGGTGAATCATTTCGATGATTATTATCTCAGATGTCAGTTCGTATGCGATTTGGAGCGCATCGAAGTCGTTCTCCAGAAGACTTAAATCGAATTTATCTAAATCTCTAAATATATTATATATTATATAAATTATAAATAAATATTTATTCAAATATATTGAAATTTTGAAACTATTTTTGATAATTTTAACTAAATTATTGCATAATACAGAGTATTATAATTATATATTAGTAACCAATTATAGTAATTTTGATTTTAATTCCAGAGTTAATAGAAAATCATCCAGGATAAACATTAAATAAATTTTACATAATTAAAACTCTCCTTAAACTATTACTATTGTAGTTATAGTTTTAAATGAGACAAAATCAAAAATTTAATTCATTAGATATTCTTTTTGAACAATTTTTAGTCTAAATTGATTGAACAATAAAATTGAGTTTAGTTTTAACCCAATTACTAAAATTCCTGTTATAAGTGACGCAAACACAAAAAGACATCACGAACTTGACCATGCTAACGACTAATTTGATTTTATTTTCTAATAAACTAATCTCAAATAGAGTTCAAATCAGAGTTAGCCAAAAGGGGGAGTTATGGCAAAAATACTAATGAGTTTAGTTCGATAAATAAGTACCGACACAATTAAATATAAAATGGAATTGCTTTGAAAAGAGGGACCTTTCGAGTGCACTACCGCCATGGCTGAGACGGGTGGGGAGGCATAGATTACTTTAGATATATTTGATTGAAACAAACAGACAGTTAGTTATTATTATTGAATGAATTGTATTTGTGTTTTGGCGATACATACATGAGTTGGAGGTAATCGACGGCAACGTATGTTACCATTAATTTGAGAATAAGAAGAAAACAGAAATCAATTACTTCGGCAGTGATTCGCTTCCAAAGACGTGGTATCGTATAGACGCGTCCTATCGGTGCGAAGAGGAGAACAGAATTTGAGTCAAACAAATGATTGATTTATTCAAGTATTAAAAACAGCAGAAAAATCTCATCTCTTTTTATATACTTATTTTGAAAATTTAATTTATTAAAAGAAAAATTGTTTTTTCTTTCTTTTCGCAAACAACGGAACAAAATCCTGTTTTATTAAAATATATAATAAAAAAAAGTTTTGAAAATAAAGGCATAAAAAGAGCAGAAAAAGGCAGAGAAGAGAAAATAAGTAGAAAAGAATGAAAAAGCAATAGAAGTGAGAGAAGAATAGGTTGTGTTGAGTGGTAGTGAAGGAGAGGTTTAGTAATTTTGTGCTCATATCGTCATATCGTTCATAACATTCTTATTTAATCGCATGAAAAGGCTTCGCTCAGACACTGACTGGGCTTTGAGTGTGAGAGGAGAGCTGAGAGAGCAGAGGGAGTAAAGAGCGAACAGAAAAGAGAAAAATTATTTGAATCTCTTCAGGAATGACATTACTCTTGGACTACACTAAGGAAATATCTAAGAAAATGGAACCAAACTCTCAAATTGTCTTTTCTCATCATTTTTTTTGCTTTTATTTCAAATATTCTTCAATGATTTGGGCTCTAAAAGAGTGAAAACCATTTGAATGAATTGTTCAGCAAATCAAACGAAATTGTGAACAATTCAAGACAATCGCAAATCTATTGGCAGTAATGATGTCCTCTCTATAACACAATCAATGGGAGAGAGGGGAGAGAGCGGGAGAGGTGTCGAACACTAGTATGAATAGTTAAGGCTATAATATAATAGTTTATTTGATGTGAACTTTATTCGAGATTTAGGCAATTTTGCCACAACTTAGTGGAGCGAACGAATGCCTAAATTCTTTTACTTCATTGCTCTCACGTTATTCGACTAAACAGATAATTGGATCGAAGAGTAAACAATACAAACACTCCAACAGTAAAACTAATTGTATAAACAGTGAACCCACGTATATGTGATGCCTGTTCTACAGTATGAGTTAACTACTTTTTTAGCACAAAAACGTTGTTTTAGACAAATTATATATAACTATCTTATTATAAACGACTAAATATTCTCATCCGAAATGCCTGCTTCTGCACCCGACTATTGCACCCGACTATACAAACTCGACTAAACAAACAAATTTAGAAAATCGTATCGAAAACTCGATTACTTTTGCGAATTGCGTTCTAAAATGAATTAATATTTAAAATATATGTTTTTCACACAGTTTTTGCGTTACAATCGAATGAACAGAAGAGTGTTTCTAAATAATTGTATGCCTTTCAGGCGATTTATAGTCGACTTCTTTTTATCAATTTATTACTTTTTCTATTATTTGCAAACTTTTGGTCTATTTTTGGAAAACAAATCGAACAAAACATTGGATTTTCACTGTTTTTCTCCCAAATGAATGAATAGAAAATTGTTTAACTCCAGGAATACTGGAATGTCTGAGAGATACGAATTTGTGGCACAAATAGAGAACTGTAGTCTAAACTTCTGGCAATAGATTCGATCAAAGCTTAACATAATTTGATTTAATGCTTACGTTTTCATAAAATGAAATTAAAGGCAAATAAAATTACGCTTTTTGTCTACTGAATCGTTCTTGTTTCAAACTGAATTACAGGTAAACTTTGAGTCAACACATACTCCCGGCTAACCGATGCCCTTCTCTATACTAAATCTAATTCACACACAACTATTATTTCAAAATTATATATATTTATATATATCTATATATATACTGTATATAGAAACAAAAAACTTTTCAATTCTTAAATTCCAAATTCAATTCATGTAATTATATTTATAACAAACAAAAAAACCAAAAGTTTGTGTCATTTTGGACAACACGAGTGATTCGGAGCTTAAATACTAAATTGAATTAAAAGTTTTGGTTCAATGAGAAGCGAGAGATGAAGCAAATGAACGCAAAAATCAATTTCAAAAAATTAAAAATAGTTTCTCTTATTTCTTCGTATTCTTCTCATGAGTTTATTAGTCAAATACTTCGGGCATTAAATGAACTCAAATTTGATTTCAAACTTCTCGAGTCAAGACTTAAGGCTTAAAAACTTATCTTTAAGTCCAATATTTTTTGAGCACTAGAATCGATCGAAATATAAAATTCATTCCAAAAGTAAATTTGCATTTAAAGTGATTTTCACTACTCTATCCATATATGATATCATCAAATAGTGATTTAGAAAAAATACATTTCTCTCGTGTTATTCGCTTTTGATTTGCAATCATTTCGAAATCTGTAGTAAAAAGCCTTAAAAAAGTCAAAACTTAAAGTATATATAAATAAATAAATGCATCGATTAATTGAATATAAAAGTAGTAAAAAATTTGAGCAAAACTTAAATGTAATTAAATCTAAATTCGGAACATATTTTTCAATCAAACATTAAATTGAATTCAAAGTGAGTTTTAGAGCAAAAGTAATGCCATCTAAAAGTGGCAAAAAACTTGTGATTCTAATACAGATTTCGTTTTTATATTTTAGTCATACTTTTGACGCGAAGTCACTTCTCTATAGGAATATTAACATTCAATTGATTAACCAATAAAATTACAATAGATTTTTATATTAATTAACCCAATTATATGAAACAATACAATAATTGTAGTTTGAGTCGAGTTTATAGCGACTTTACACAGCTTTCTCATAGCATTTAAGTACAGTATTAGCTATAATATTCGTATTTATAGTTAACTTTACTTTTTTAAAACTAACTATTTCCTACTTTTCCTAACAATACACGTCTCCTCTCCCAAAAAATTCATAAATTAGCCCCTTCTCCCTCCCTCTCCACCCCACCCCCACTATCCATTCACATATTACGTATAAAGAGGTGTATCACCTAATTATATATTTCAGACCTTTAGTACGTAATTAAAAATTATCTGTTATTGCAATTATAGAAAGGAAAGGCAATGTTCGGGAAAGGGTTAGAATGGACAGGCAGAGGAATGGTTAGTGAGAGGATAGGCATAAAACAGATATTAATTATACGAAAGACTGCATTCAGTCACTGACCCGTCGGTGATATATTGGAATTATTGACTAAATTCTGGTTAAGACTAAAGCCGTTAAACGTTTGGAAAGCGTTCGGTTGTGTCGTCTGTAGAGACGCCATCAGAAGCGGGTAATTGACGGCAAACCAGTTGTAATGCATTGTCTGCAGAATCCATACATTTAAGTGTTGGACGTATTCACTGCACGTCTTGTACGGCAGCGACGAATCCATTGCTCCTTCAGTCGTCACTCCGTTTCCATCCACACCATTGTTGGCCCCAATGTTGGCGTTGTTTCCAATTATTCCAGATCTTCGACGTCTAATACCATTGTTGAGATCGTCATCTTCTGGTTGTTGTCCTCCCGAAGACATTTTGGTTTAAGCTCTCAATTAATTAATATTAGATTTTATTACAATTAAACATAAAAACAGTAATATTTTACTACAAAACTGACATCACTTTCACCGTTACATCATTTTACAGCAATTACGTCAAATAAATAAACTAAATATTTAATTAAGTTTTATAATAACATTATTCTAATTAATGTTTAAATTTATAAATAAAATCAATTTAAATATAAATAAATTTAATAATAATTATTGATTAAGAAATAACTTGATTAATTTTAGACAATTTTAGACAAGCTAGTTTTACTATAAATTTCAATATATTTTTGACGTATTTATGTACAACTATTCAAAACACATCTGTTTTTGGAAAATATAAAAATTGTAAACAAATTGCAATTCAAACACATTTTATTCAATAATTAGTTTTAAACAATAAATATGTTTAAATCAATTGCTTTATATCGAAGTTTGAAATTAATAAACAGTTTTCAACCAAAATGTTTGAATCGACTAATTGTCCGACAATTGAGTTCTGACGACAAATCCAGTGATGAATCGCTTAGTCAACAGATATTGTCTGAAAACAAAACCGAAGAACCGAATAGTGACTCAAAGGTTCACTCGTTTGCCAAAGCGTTTGAAAAGTTTGAAAGACTGCGAAAAGAGCCGAAACCAGAGGCAAAAGACTCAGACAATGTTCGGTCGGAACCGTTTCCAACACTTCTTAGATATTCGCCATTCATTCAAATGGGAGATCCAGTGGGAAAGGTAGTGGTCGGACGGGTTGAGGACGTGATTGGGGACGACCTTTATATTGATTTTGGCGCTAAATTCAACGCCGTTTGCAAACGACCCAAACATAACGAGAGGTTTGTTTCGAATGCACTCGTGTTCGCACTTTTCGACACTTTTTGCTAATTATTTACTTTAATAGCGAATACATGAGAGGAGCGAAAGTGAAGCTCAGAATTAACGACTTAGAACTGTCGGATCGGTTCTTGGGATCAACTATAGACATGACTCTATTGGAAGCCGACGCCACTCTTCTCGGTATCATTTGGTCGCCGACAAGAAGTTCCGATCGAAAGACCGAAACTGAAACCATTTGATCATTAAATTCAATCATTTTTTAAAATTAAAGTTTTGAAAATTTGTTACAATTTTCTTCATTTTATATATAAATATAATTTATTAGACGTAAAGTTCGTGACAATAAAATAATGACAAAAAAGTTGAAAAAGTTGTTTAATTTTTTTCTTTATTTAATATAATTTTAGTTTAAAAAAATTTAGTTACAATTATTGAATAAATTGTAATTATTATAAAATAATAAAAGTTATACTAATATTAAATAAATTAAATGACAACACAATTCAATTCAATTATAACAATAGAGTATATATTCCTATAAAAAGCAAATTAAATATAAATAATAACATCAAATGTATTACAAATACATTAAATACACTAAAATTTGTTTTGTAAATAAATTTCTAAATAAAATTTTAAAATATTTTTATCGTATTTTATATATATTTTGGTAAAAATACATTTCACTGAAGAGTTAGGGTTTAGAGGGACGCGACGGCACCGAAACAAATGAGAATCCTTTTGTCATATAGTTTAGACGCCCAAACATTTCATTATTATTCATATAATATGTTATTTAAAGTTATAGTGATTTTTAAAATGAATATTAAAGCGATTCGATTGTAAATGATGTGAAATGATGTGTCACGAACTCCAATACTAGTAATTCATTCGTTTTAGTTCTGGAGTTCGCTTTTGAAGGTATTTTAGAGACGCCCAGAGAGACGCCAAAGGCTTTATTGTGACCTAACTTTTCAATGTAAGGGTTTTCGGACTCAACACTATTATGCAATTGTTATTATGTTTTGTTACTAATAAATACATTATAATATCATTAGGAGTTAATATAATTAGAATTTAGTCAAAACTGGATTTGGACTCAATGGCAAACATAATCTTTGGTTATATTTTAGTTAAATTAGACAATATTTGACTTTATATTGGAATTTACGACTAATTTGTATATCATAATGAATCAATAAATGAATGAATGAAATATGAGTTCAATTACACAAATGGAAGTATGAGTTAGTCTGTCGGCCCTCTTCTCACAAACCCGACTCTTCTCTTGTCATGTGAGCCAAAGTCGAAACTTAAAAAATGTCGAAATGTTATCACTGAATGTCGAATAATGTTATGTCGAATCGATTGTCAATTCTATTAAAGATGCGATAAAATCCTCAAAAATTGTTTTATAAAAAAATTGCAAAATTGAGTCAAACGTGTTGTGGTTTGGGAGAGAACTCGTCGTAATAGTCACTGTTCTCGTTGTGATGAACGTCTACTTTGCAAAACACATTAGCGGACGACGTGTGCGGCGGTGTATGACATAACAGTCCCTTTTCGTCGTAAATGTAGGTTCGGTTGTCGGGCGGGAGCGGTGGTGGCAGTGGTGGCGGGTCTCCAGAGGCCGGGTATTTGAAACTGCTTAGTTGTTTTTGAAAGGGAAGTGTGGCGTAAGGCGCTTCGTCGCTCTCCTCCGCAATCGTCTCGTGCGCCCAAAGCACAGCCGGCTGTCCAGGTCTGGCCATTCCGGGGCAGAGCAAGGGTTTGGTTTTGTCGGACGAGTCGCTGTACCTAAAAGCTAACGATCCCTCCTCTGACACAACACTGGTTCGGGCGCTCATCTGTGGTGTCATCGAAGTGTCGATGTATTGAAAATTCTTCGAAGGACTGACTGAAAGCATTCCGGCTTTGATTAACTGAGCGTTTCGTTCCTCTATCTTAATGTAGACATAAGCGGCCGAACAGGCGATCACTATAATCACAATCGCCACCAGTATTGGGATCAATACGGATGATCGCAGGTATGGCGGGACTGGACATTCAAATCAATTGTTAGATCTTTCATCAAAATTACTATATTTTAGAGTTTTGGCTAAAGTTAGTGATAGTCTTAAAGTAATATTTCAAAAATAGAGACTTTAAAACAAAATATGATTTATAACCAAAACTTTTAAGTCAAATGTAGTCAAAAGTTAGAATCAGATACAGAATTCACTAAATATAGTAATTTTAACCCAAAATAAATTGAATTCTCAGAGAAAAAACGCTTTTCTAAGCCTTTTGTGTGTGATTTGTGTGTTTGAGAAAATTTTGTTAAAATCAATTTAAAAACTATTTATTTAATAACTATTATAATAATGTTTTTGATTAATGAGAATAAAGGCCTACTTTTAAGCAATGATTTATTGAATTATTCTATAAAAGCACTAAAAGTAAAGGCATAGTAAGGAAGCGACAGAATATACGCTACAATTAGACAACTGTCTGTCCGACCCTTCCCTTCTGCAGCCCAGTGGTAGTCAATAGAAACCCCAATCCCTTTCCCTATTCCTATTCGATAAGAATACGTAATTTGTATTTCGAATGAATATCTATTTATATAAACTTGACATCAATTTAATGATGAGATGAATCAGAATTTTGAATTAATAAACAAATTATTGCAAAACATTAAATACAAAACAATTTATTCAATTTAGTCATACTTTCAATGATGAGAACATCACTATAAGTGTCAGAGCCATAGATGTTGGACACAAGACATGTATAAACACCAGAACTGATGGCCGACACGCGATCGATAGAAAGTGATGAGTAGTCTTCGCGCGACTCTATGGCCACTCCCACCGACTCCGAGGCTATCTGTTTCAATTGATGGCCGTCTTTTAGCCACCGGTACGACACGGGAGGACTGCCTTCCAGTAGTCGGCAGAACACCCGAACCGATTGGCCGGACACTACGTTCCTATCGAACGCAAATGGCTTTAATTTCGGAGCATTTCCTAGAGTTTGGGTTAATTGCAATTAATTTTCAATTATTCGCTAAAATTTATTTATAGAAACAATTCTAAAATAATAAAAGTTTTGCGAAAAACGTGTTTATATTAATTGCATTTCTTATTGAAATTTAACACAATTTTAATCAAAATTTTGTTTACATATAATTAAACATAATTTTAAGAAAAATATATTTAAAAATGAGTCATACCTTGATATGAAAGTCCAATATATGAGACAATAATTGTAATAACAAATAAAAAATAACACATTTTTATGAATGAATTAATTGAAGAAAAACAAAAACAGAAATAAATAATAAAAATTCAGATCAAATAATCCATTAAAAACTAAATAATTAAAATAAATTATAAATTTGGCGCATCTTATAGACTGATTGATTGGTGGACTTGATTTCAATCATTTAATTACAATTAGTTTAGCTTTAAATTCAAAGCTTTAATCAAATAAATAGATTCAGCGATTGATTGAAACAATGAATGAGTCAATGCATAGGCCTTTCAATGCATTTAGAGCTGAACCTAATGCTGAGTACGAGAGCGAGAGAGCGAGTGTGAGACCAGACGTCGTGAGACTCAGAACTGTCGCTCTCTTTCTCCCTCTCTCTCCCTCTCTCTCTCCCCACTCCCTATCCCTATCGCTCTCTCAACCCAATGCTCCGCTAAAGCCTGTAATACGAGTGTATTGTTTGCGCACATTTGCCATACATTTTGGCTGAAGCGACACTCAATTGTATACAATATGAATGGATATGTTTAAAGGTCCTGAAGGTAGACCTGATTTCCTGTTCAGAGCACAGCTGTTCCCTTTAAAAAACAAAGAATACAACTAATACTAAATTTATAACATTATTCTCTATCGTGGTTCGTTTATTATCCATAATAATATTAAGATTAGTATTAGTTTCTGCTAAAAAATTATTACTTTCTTTTTGTTTATACTAAATGAATAAGTTTTTCTATTTATAAACATTTTTACTTAAATATGTTTCGCTATTTTTTCAATGCTTTCATAGATTGAAGTTTTTTCTTCTGTTTATTTTCTTTTTTATTTATTTGACATTAACTATAATATTAAACAGACTTTTTAACTATCAATAGATTAGCAAAATATTCTGTTTATATGTAAACGTATTTTAAACTCTTAATTATTGTTACTTAACCCGAATTATCATTTAAAGTGGATTTTTTCGAGCATTAAGTTTTTTAAACCCATTTTTTGAGTTCAAAGTTAGTGTTTTTGAAATAAAACCTAAAACAAATCGCTATTTATTTAATATTTTTATTTTTGTTTTTTTATATCTCTGGAGAAACGCAAGAAATATAATAAAATATTTATTTAAGTCATATATTCAGTAGAATCAGAGCATATACACTGACACTCCTTATGATAATCTAATTAAATCAATAGTTTTATTAATTCGAATATTCAGATTAAAACTAAATTATTTTTTAATGTATGAATCAGTAAACGAAAACAAATTATTTTATCGATAAAATGAGTAAATAAAACGAATAAATAGGAAATTAAAACAATTCTAACAAAAATTCTTTACAAATGATTGTTAGATATGATTAACTGGAGAACAGTTTAATTTGTTTTAACGCAATAGCTATATCTCAACCACTCTTTTTACGTTTCTTTTTCTTAGTAGTGGACACCTCTTCCTCATTGTCTTCGGCATCATCACTATTAGCAAGATTCAATGGCAATCCAGAGTCTTGCATAAGTTTAGAGCCAATGCTCGAATCACCTAGAACATTGAGGTCATCGGTATTAAAACCAAGCTGATCAAATGGTAATGAATTGGCTGCACTTGGATTCAATGTTTTCTTAATTCGATTGAAAGCTACATTCTTCTTTAAGTCATTAATCGGCACTTTTTTTTTAATTCCTTTAATTTAAATAATTTTTTTGTATTGATTTTTTAAAATTTTAAACAAAAATTTCAAACCTCCTAAACCTTCGGTCAATTGTTCAAGAAATCCATTTGTGATTACAATTATATTAATTAAAAATATTAAACATAAATATGTTTTAATCATAATTTGAAACTAAATCAGAAATTTACTAAAATCTAATCAATCTCAATTCTTTAAATAATTATATAATCAATAAATGAATTATCCGAACATTTAATTAAATAAAACAAAAACAAAAAAATATTAGTGAAAGACGCCGTTTAAAACCAGATGGAAATTATATTTACTTTAATAGCACGTAATAAGAAAATAAACTAAACTTTCAAACCATATATAGAATATATGAAACTTAAAATTTTAAATTCAAAATAAAATCTAATGAAAATTTTTATAATAGCAAAAGTGAAGACTTATTGTATTATAAGAATTGTTAATAAAAACTGAATAAATGAATAAACGATTAAAAAGACAAAGAATTGTTTAAAGTAAAAGCCGGTATTGTTGTCAAATACAGAGCCAGAACAGTTCAAACAATGGACACACACCACCAAGTTCTTTTGAATTCTGATTTGAATTTTTAAAAAAGAAAAAAATAATGCATTTCTTCGTTTATAAAAGAAATTTATAAATTTTAAATATTTTGTTACTTATATTTTTAAATAATCGTTTTTAACATTAATTTTATTTTTTGTTGTTGCTTATACTTTCTGCATTCTCACTTTATAAATTATTTGCAAAATCTATTGTAGATTTATCTTAATTTAACATGTTATATTTGTATTTTTTATATAGCTTTAAATTTACTGTATAAATTTAATTTTGTATAAAGTAAATTTTATTTATTATATTCTCAAATTACAGTTATTAAAAATTATATTCAATTATAATAAAGATTAACAAGCAATTAATTATGTACAGTCCCCTTCAGATGTATGTCCCCAACAACGATGTAGTCACAGTATCCTCCAAACCAAACATTTTTAATTAACC
>JAQFXP010000616.1:0-26846 GCA_034693685.1 Belba bartosi
CTCTCTCTCTCTCTCTCTCTCTCTCTCTCTCTCTCCTTCTTTCTCTCTCTCCTGCTCTCTCTTCTCTCTCCCAGTACTCTCTTGTGTTAAATAGACATTAAACAGACAGTCATTTGTCGAGAAAATGAAAACTTTTCTCTAACAACACAAATGTCGAAAACTCCCAAAACATTTAAAAATAAATTTTTTAAATTAGATAATAAAGAGAAGAAAAAAATCCGGAATTCACTGCTCTTTGCGATGAAATATGAGTTTTGGGAATTCGAAGAAATGAAATGAAAATTTCGACTCTATTTCGTGTTTTTTATTATATAATTCCTTTGGATTTTATTTTTATTCTCTAAGAGAGAGTAGTTTAAAATCAGGGAATTACAGATTCAGCAAAAAAAAAGTTGTCTTTATTTTAATTTCCGTTCATTTAAATTGACTATAAATTAGATAAAGCGAACGAAAATCCAATTCAATTCAAATTTTAAAATAATTAATTTTTCAAAAGTTATTTCGTTAATGCAACAATAATAATTTTTAAAAATGTAAAATAAATGTTTTTTATTTATCTCTTTTTTCTCATCTTCTCGACGGAGAGAAAGAGTAAAAAAAGAGTAAAAAAAGAAATTGAACAAAATTTTAGTGATAAAACAGAGGAAGTTGAAGTAAACCAAAATTAGAGCGAAAATTATTAATGGATAGAGAGAGTGGAGCAAAATATATTTTTTAGACGATTTTTATTACTACTCAACACATATATCTATCTATAGTAAGCATTAAATATCTTTCACTTGTCTTCTGAAAACCATTAATCAGCGGAGGAATAGATGATTGTTTAGAGGGGTTGAGTTGGAGGGGAACGGATTGAGAAAATTCTTTGCGACACAACTATGAATGTCATTCTCCCGAATACATCATTAAAACAATGGAAAATATTTTATTTTTATTTTATTATTCAATTTTCAGATTTATCACTTAAAAACTGAATTTTAATTTAATGCAAAAATTTTGATGCGTTTGCGAGTGAAAAGAATTTTTATATTGCAATAAAAATTTCATATTTGCCGTAAAAATTTGCTAATATTTATAATTAATATTTTTATTGCAAACTATAGTATTAATAGAACACTAAAGCAATTGACCCGAAATTCTAACCTTTTAATTGCAAATAATAAAGAGAATATTTATGTAATTATAAAAGCTCTCAGAGAAATTAGATTGTTGAAACTGAAAAATGTTGTTAACTCAGTTTTCAATTTCCAACATAAGCCGAATGCAAACATCGCAAACATCGAAATACATAATTTACATTACATTTGATTTTAGCATTGAATTTGATGCTCAGAATCAAGTGAAGAATAGAGTTATGACTAAAATATAAATATAAAGAGGAAATGAATTGAGTAAATATGAAAAGAGTACTGAATATCAGTGCCAATGAGTGCCAGTCAATGCAAAAATGAAATAATAATAATAATAAGTTTTGACTAAATTGTGATATAAATAGGAATTGTAAGCGAAAAAAAGGCAAATCATATAAATATTTTACAATATTATTCATATTTTATGATTCAGTTCGAGTGATTTCCGTTTTATGTTGAGAAAAATGAAATTTTCAAAGCATTTCCAGTTGTTATCGTATAATACAATACAGTCGGCTCTACAGCACAGTATAGGTGAGACTTATGTTCAGGTTATGTAAGGTTAGGCTAAGGGTCACTGAAGCAGATTTTGATATATTCGCTATTTATCAGCTCTTTATAGAATATTTATAGAGTTTGAAAATCAGATGAACAATAAACTAGCATTTTGATTTTTAGAGCAAAACTATATTTCCTAAAATATGATAAAAAAAATTTTTAGTTATTATTATAAACAAAAATTATAAACAAAAGTTGTAAAACAAAAATAAAAATTTGTACAAATTATTTCTAAAAATTAAAACATGAACAGAATAATTTGTTTATAATTTTTGGCTTAGTTTGCAAAAAATAACGCAAAATATTACAATTGATGTTAAATATGACCCAGATTATATAGTCAATTGATGCCAGTATTAATTAATTCAGTAGATTCGAGGAAATAATCTGATCCATAGTATTAATGGCAGTGAAAAAAAAAGTTTTATTAAAAGCAGAGATAATTATTAACGATTGAATACTCCCAGAATTCGTTTATCTCTCGCCTATTGTGTGTTATTTTATGCTTTAATTTTTGGAAATATAACAATATATTCCTTAAGTTAAACTGATTGAATTTCCTGAATTATGATTAGAATAGATTGGATGTAGTTTTTTGTTAATAAAATATTGCATCTGTTTTAGACTCAATTGTTTCGATTACAATAACCAAGATGCTTTTTATTATTAGTATCTTACTTTTCATAATAATTTTTAAAATATCGTTTTTTTTGTTACAATTTTTATATTTATTGTAAAATTATTACAAAATAGTAATTTTTTAACAAAAAATAAGCGAATAAATAAAATTTGACTAAAAAACAAACAAAAAAATCTTCAAACGATTGCATCTCATCTAATATTCATCCAATTTATTCATTATTATTCCACACAATATGTTATGATTTTTCTGAACCACTAAAGCGGAAAAACGTAAGAAATTTGAAGAAAAGAGTAAATCCAAACGTGAAAAAAGAATATAAGAAAATTTCTATCAAAAAATATATCGTGTGTTTCGGTGCAAAATATTTATCCAAAATCAATATCAAAAATACATTTTCTGGACCCAAGTTTTGGCGGATATCAATCAATAATTCATTTTTGATTAACGATATAATGACAAAAACAAAGTGAGCGTAAAATAGAGGAAATATGAATGCAAGCAATGTTTGAATTAATGGCCGATTCGAGAAATTATAGACAAAATACAAAATTTTTTCGATTAATTATTTTATTTATTGCGAGTCCAGTGAACAGTAGAGTCGAGTGTTTTGGCAAAACTGATGCCTTTCTCGAAGATCTCTTAGGATTTTATCATTTGTGCTCTCATTCTCGCATTCGTTCTCCAATTCCTTGTTATTCTTAACCATTGCTTCTCAGCTCTGGAACTGTTTTATAGACAAATGCTATGCCTTTCGAGTCTGAAAGCAAAGAATGTTTTTGAAGAACGAAAACAAAAAATAAGATTTAGAAATAAAAGAAAAGAAAAACTTTTTTGTTTTGCCAAAAACACACTGAACTAACTCTGTATTTATTGCCTCAAATCGTTTATCACTGTCTTATATACTCTCGAATTGTGAGGAAAAAAATTCGTATAATAGTTGTGATGTTCTGTTGAAATAGAAATTGCCTAAAATTACTCCAAAATAGAAGTTTTCGGAGAAATTCGCCGAAACACAAATGAAAATATAATTTTAGTTTAAATATTTGTGTATTCAAGCACTTAAGTTAAGAAATTTTTTCCCTTCAAAAGTGAACCGAAAGTTAGAGTAATTTATTATCTTTTTTTCTAAAAGTAGTGAATAACTACACAAACAATTAGTCCAAAAGACAAACAAATTTATTTAAACTGAGATTTTATTACAGGAAAGTTGAAAATATAAAAAAATGACAAATTCGTATGAATTTACCAAAAGTGAGTTATTTGAAGCAATTTTCTTAAAGAAAAAGAAAATATTTCAGATATAATACAATTGATAGGAAAAAAAGTAAAGAATTTTTGGGTTTTATATCGAGCTATCGGTCTAAGGAGTACTGGAAAGGCATTCTTGGTATCGACAGATAGAGTGCACAGAATTCAATTCCAATCGATACGACCCGAGGCTTAATTCAATTCTACTTTTTTACTGTAAAATATGTGCACAAAAATAGCCTTAAGTGTAGAGAAAAAATTCTGATACTTAAACAACATTAGTATCTATGATATCATTGCTATAGCAAAGAGAGGGAAGAGCAGGAGAGAGAGAGAGAGAGGCGAGAGAGAGGGCGAGAGAGAGAGAGAGAGAGAGGGCGAGAGAGAGAGAGATGAGGAGCAAGAGAGAGAGAAAGGCGAGAGAGAGAGGGAGAGAGAGAGAGAGAGAGATGAGGAGCAAGAGAGAGAGAAAGGGCGAGAGAGAGGGTGGGAGGGGAGAGAGAGAGAGAGAGAGAAGACAGAATTGGAGTGAATATTACAGAATATATATATATATATACAGAAAACTTGAAGTGATATTACACACAATAATAATATAAAATTACATAACATTACAATTTTTAGCTATACTTTATTCGGCAAAACTATTCTTTAGTGTAGAAAATGATGATTATTCCGATAACTCAGAGCACAAGCAGTTGTGCATCGGAGGAGAGACAGAGGCAAAGGCAGAGCACAGCACAGCATACGTAGAATTGGAAACTATTTTAAAAACATTCGTAACAAAAGATATTTTTTTAATACTATTTGTGTGATAAGAACGCAGAGATAGAGAACGAGAGAAATGTTAGAAAATGTTTGGCAACAGAAGAAAAAAATTGAATGCAATATAAGAGACGATACGATACATACAGAAAAAATTGGGGAAAAAAGAGAAAAATAGAAGTTATATGAAAAAAGAGACAGAATTTCTATTTTGTATGTTTTGTACGATTTTGATATCAATTTATTTCGGCTCTCAGTCTGAACCCTAAGGAATGATAAAAAAATTGAGCGAATATTTTGCGCTACAGTTTATGCAAAGATATACAATATTGGAGACCATTTCCTGATCCAAATACATTCTCCAAATACTTTTTTTTGTGTAATTCCAAAAATGACAATTCAATTGCAAGGTTACCAACGTATCTATCGGTGCCAAACGTGTGCCAAATGTCGGTGCTTTCGATCAACCATTATATTAGTCAAAGATTTTTTGTGGAATACTTATAGAAAATACATCTTTTTTATATCGTATGGAAAAAAGTAGGCATTTGGGGAATATAGTGATGGAAAGGGATGTAGGAATGAGAGTCCAGTAGTGTGTGGAGACCAAGGCTTAGAAAAATGTAATGCTTTTTATTGCAAATTGAAATTGAAATACCATTTCAATAGTTGAGGGGAAGAAAGACTGACCAATGAATCTCTTTTGTAGACATTTAGGATTAAAGTTTCGGATTTACTGAAGTATTAAATATTTTTCTACTTTTGTGTAAAATTTGTTATATTAGAGAAGAAATTGGTTTTTTAGCCACGAATTCTGGTTTTACTTTTAGTATTAAATCTTTGGAAAAAAGAAAATTGTTTAAAAAAATTTATAAAATTGTTTTTGAATCAATTTATAATGTTTAGTTTAAGATAATTGTGTCATTTTAGCTAATCCTATAGGCAGTAGAACTTTTTTGAAGCAAAAATTTATATTAAATTTTTTGGATGTTTTCCAAAAAATGTGATTACATTTACGCAACAAATGAATGCAAATAAGCAGAAAACGTAATTTATTCGCTTATAATTAAGTATCAAAGTTTTCAAGCAAAAACTTGATCTGATTGCTTTTTAATAACTAATACAGTATAATCTTTACACATTTCAAATACTTTGCAATCTAATTGTCTAAAAACCACCCAATCATTAGATATAAATTGCGTTCATAATTATAAACTAAGAGAACGTAAGGTATACACAATATATATTAATCAAAATAAAATCAATTAATTCAAATTTTAACCTAAAATCTTCTATACATAACTACAGTATAAGCAAGCAAGATCCGCTTTCTGATTCAAAGACATAAGTGAAAACCATTCTATTCTCCGGCGAATAACTCTTTAGAGAAGATGACTTATTCGGTTCGGCAAAATATTCTTGGCATTTATTAATTAAGTAGTTTTTAATTAAATTTTTCAAATAATTAATTAACTTTTAAGTAATAGGAATTCAAAGAACTATTTGTTTTAACTGAATTTGTTTGTCTGTCATATATAATTTTATGAATCGTTTAAACGAAACGGTTAATCAATTTCAGATTATATTAATTAAAAGAAGTTAATTAATACTAATTATAATTTTTGGGCTTTAATTCAACCAAAACATAACAAATCAACATTTTCAGTTTTAAAATAAATAGTTTAAAATTTAAGCATGTTAAATTGAAAATTTAAATTTAAATTATAATTAATTTTACTAATGTCTGAATTATAAAATCTATTTTCAATTTGAAATTATTAAAAATAAAGAAAACATAAAATTGTTTAGTTGTTAGTCATTAAAACTAAATTGCATTTTACGTATATTTTTAAAAATTGAAAAAAAAACTAAATATAATGAAAAAGCATTTCTTATATTGTTTTTATGCATTCATTTATTTGCAGTTTTAGTGTTTCCTCGAAATATAAAGCAGTTTTATATTTGTTTTATATGGATGTCATAAAAAATACATATTTTTTTAAAAAAAGAATAAAATTTGAGTTAAAGTAAAAAGTAGTGCTAAAAAAGTGTTGTAAACGACACATTGAAAAACACTCGCTATTGAAATGTTGGGCAAAAAGAGTCGAATTCTATTGAGATTTCGAAATAGTGAGTGAATAACAGGAGAAGTAGAAGACGAAGAATAAGAATATATTTTATAGATTTAGAAAACTATAGAAGACTTTGAGAGATGACAGACATGAAGAAGAGAGAAATCTATCTAATGCTGGTCTGTGTTTTGTGTGGATCACAAAAGTATTGTATAAATTGGTTATTCATTCTAATACTCATCTCTTAGTTTAAAATTCTTATCAAATCTCAATACACTTTAAGACTTTTTTTCTACGAAAACTATTATTCTATTGAAAGAGATAAGAATCCGCAATCATTAGATGTATTCTATTTTCTCATTCGTATATTTGTATTGTTTGCCAAAAATATTTTTCTCTCAACTCATGAGAACTTTATCTCTTTTCCCATTTATCCGATGTTTTTAACTCTTATTTTTGTGCAAAAACTTAATACAAAAACACATACAGTATAGCAGAATAGATACAATAAAATAATTTATTATTTTATTATTTCTTTGATAAACTTACAAGATATTAAATTTGTTTTTTAATTAGTTTATAAAATCTTAAAATAAAATACAAACTAGGCTTTTATTTAATTTATTTTAAATTGTTAAATTGCTATTTCATACATAAATTATAATCTTATTTATTTAGTAATATATTGTTGTGCAATATAAGCTATTTATAAACATGTATATTTTTAAATAAAAGTTTTAAAAATATATTTAAAATGCTTTTATTATTTTTTATTAATATTAAATTTAAGAAATATTTTAAATATTTTATTTTTTATATACTTAATATTATTAATATTAAACTAACAAATAAAATGCACAACAATATTAAACAAAATATCATATAATAAAACAATTTTAATAAAAAAAATTGTAATATTAAAAATTGTAAAATTTGCAAAAGAATGTCAACAAAAAAGCAAAATTTGAATTGAAAGCAAATATAAATATAATCAAAGCGCTTCCGAACTTTTTAATACATTTTTTTATATATCTTTACATATATTATATAACTTTTTTCGATTTATATTTATTTATACGACAAAACACTTAACTTTTCAGTTCTAACAACAAAAAATAAGATTCATTTGATATACAGTAGAATTATTTATACTTTTAGAGTATAATATAAAAAAGTGTTTTAAAATTTTTTTATTTCCATTCAGATCCAAAATGGCAATAAATTAAAAACTTTAAATAATTTGATAAATTAATTTTCTAAACAATAAAATAATAATTTAGCCAAAAATTAAAGATTTGATAAAAAGTGAATAAAAGAAAATTTTTTTATATTACTCTTTACTTCGGTTTAATATTACCGATAAAATACAGTAATTTTTATTCAGTGTTAGATTTCAATAGAAATAAATTAATAGTTACTAGTTGGTATATAAAAATAAGTAATCACCTTTCTATGTTTGGAACTGTATAATTGTAGTCCTATAATATAATGGTTTTGAATTACATTGCTCAAATAAATAGCTTAATCAAATTGTAATATATAGTACAGTAGTTAATAAGAATTTATTTGTAAAATTAATGCCAAAAATGTTTTTGTTTTTAAAAAATCAAAAATTTTATACTTTATAATATGTAAAAATTGGTTTAAATTTAGTTATAAAGATAAAATATTAAGCTAATGAATGTTTGTTTAAACAATTATTTAATCTAAAACACATATTTCAATATAAGCTTAAAATTGTCAAAAAATTTTAGAAACACTGACATAAGTTGACATAAAATTAAAATAAGTCAAACATTTTCATACATTTAACAGAAATTTTTCAGTTAGAGTACAAAACGGTGTTTGCGAAACAATGTGAGTTCAGAAAATATTCAGTTCTAATATAGATTTGATTAATGACATAAAATTTCAATTCGATTAAATAATAGGATTTAAACGAGAATTACAGTAACACATAGTCTGTCTGTTCTTCGTGTATCTAAAGAGAGAGAAAAATCAATCCTTTTGTGTCTAATAGTAGTATAAGATTTGGGTAGAAGTAGTCAAAGAATAGGAGGAATGAGTAGAAAAAAGACATCAAATATATTGTAGAGTTTGTAGAGTCGGTGATCGCAGAGGAGAGTCTGTAAAAAATAGATCAGATGTTGAACAGTGCGTAAGTAAGAGCTATCACAAAATGATTTATTATGATTTAACGGTTTGACAACATTAGGCACAAATCAAATACCCGGTGCAGCCGCAGCACCGGCAGCGCCACAGCTCAGGCCAACCCGTTTCACACACCGAGGCTTCAGCGCCAGTGCTGTTGTCGATACGAAATGAGTTTTTTTCTCGTTTCGATGCGATTAACAACAAAACCTTTGGCTTAAGATTGAATGAGAGGATAAACTGAGACTAAAGGAGTGAATTGAGAAAAATCGGCTATTTTTCCGCTTTCGTGTCATAAATACATGTCTGCCTAATGTTTGCTACAAAATATTTTCTCCATATTATTCTTCGCTCGCCTTTAATCTCTTGTCTGAAGATTAATATTTTTGACACATTTTTTGCTGTTCATAACATTTAATACATTTTTTTAGTTTCGGAACATTTTTGATTTTAATTAATTGTTATTTATTTTGATTTTATGAAAACCTAGCAAAAAAAATATAATAAACTTTTTATTATGTTTTTTATCTATAATGTATAGTTATTTACATTTTATTGTTTGTTTTTTCATATAAAGCTTTTTTAAATTCAATGATTTATAAGAATATATTGAATTTTCAATAAACTCGAAATTTATTCTTTTGATATACTTATAAGTGAAATATATCAAGATATTTTTTAAATTTATTCTTTTAAAAATAAGCTTTTAATGCATTTTCTTATTACTTGAATTTAACAATTCTCTGCAAATTCTGAAAATATATTTAAAGTAATAAAAATTTATTTTTCAGATGAAACGCATCCAATATTCTGTTTAAAATTTCAGATTTGTCTGCATTTCATAGATAAATATATAATTAGAATAATGATAAAATTTATTTCATAACAAACAACACTTTTCTCAAATAAAAATTATTTAATCAGAAAAATATTCTTTATTTTTATCATAAAATGAAAACAAATATTGGATTAAATGTAAATTTTTACATAAATTCAAAACAAGAAAAACAACATCAATAGGAAAACGAGTTGTATAGTTGCAAATAAAACTTAGTTATGTAACAAACTAAATTTAACTAAACTTTTATTTAAATGTAATCTGCTAATTGCTATATTCCCATTGATAACAATGCAACGACAATAAATTTAAATTAAATTAAAATTTATTTAAATGTTTAATCTAATTCAGGGTTTCAGATGGAGGAATTAGGGGAGAAATTTTTAGAAAAAAATTTGCCTAAAAACCTAGAGAGGACCTAAGGGAGGAAGTTTTCAAAAAATGTCTAAAAAACCTAAATAGTAATAGTGCAATTTAACTAAATTTAAATAGGATTTAGCATCAATTTAGAAAAAATTTCCTAATTTTGGCCAAAAAACCTAAAAAAATTAGGTGCCGCCAAAGGCAAAAAGTCGTGGGAAATACCATTTTTGCAGACCAAGTGCTAGAGAGGATAAATGTCAATTTTCAAAATTATGCGAGTTTTAATCAAATTTTACCATCTCAAACTCTGATGTAATTTAAATTTATTTCCGCAAAAAATATCTGGTTAATAATTTGTAAAATTAATTAAAGAAGGGATATAGATTTCATTAAAATTTTAAGCAAAAATTAATATTAACAGAGATGATCAAGTTTAATTAAATAAAATTAATAAAAATAAGAATCTTTTAAATAATTTTTAAAAATCAATGTTGATAAATTACTTGTGCACTTATTATAAAATTATTTAATAAGTACTAATTGTAAATATCACTAATTGTTATAAATAGCATCTTATTATTAAACAAGAAAAATATTGTGTATAGTTTTTAAATGTAAATATAGGACTAATGCATTGCAACATACAGCAGAATTTAATTTTGTTCCATGCCATAATTTTGTTTATGTAAATAGGTTTTTATATTAAATAAATGTTTATTTATTTTTTAACTAAAATTTTCATTAAAAGATATAAACAAAACAAAAAAATGTTCAAAATGCAAAAACGTTTACATAAATTGAGTTATATTAAATTTACAATTTAAGTTACTTTACTCACTTCAACCTGATCATCGCAAGAATATATTCGTTGCTAATATCATATATTCTGTAAGACTTATTACATTATCAAAACAGCTTAAGAAAAGTTCTTTCATCTTATGAACGAAAATTACATACAATTTCCTTAAGTGCAGAAGTAGTGCAAAATTGAGAACTATTTTTAGAACATCTGAAGTCAGGAATAAGTTATTATGGCTTATAAGCAGTATTTTATACGAATGAGACATTTATTTTACTAGCAAATTGCACTGGTCTAAGCACCCAGGCCATTTATTGTCTGCCTGCAAAACAACAAGAATTTTAATTAATATAATACACCAACAAATTGTATTGCTAATAAACAAGTTGCTAACGCTTTATTTGTATAATAAAAGAGATTATTAAATATATTTTTAGATTTTCGTAATTAAAGTTAATAAATATAACTCTTTTACTGAGATTTTTAGTTTTTGTAAATTTATAATAAAAATCGATTCAATCCCTGAAGACATTGATCCGAAAGTGATTCTTGAAAGCAGTTCTCATCCGTTATCCAGAATTGAAATAAATGATGAATTTGTTTGAAACTTCGGAATAAATTAAGTCTTACTGTCATTGGCTTTACTCTATTCACTCGAATTTATTAACTTCTTATCCAATATAAGTCTAAATTCAAAATTTCCTTTTATTATAATTTTTATACTTATTTATTATTAATGCTTTTTATATATTTTCGAGTTTATTAAAAATATTTAAATTTTTAAATCAAAAATAATATTTTATCCAAATCTAAATAATTTATTTGCAATCAGTTGACAACTGATTCAAATGAGTTTTTGCCAAAAATAATACTGTTTTAAAATAAAAACAAAATTTATTATTAAAAATATTTTAGATTTAATGTCTTAACCAAAATCTCAATAAATTAAAAATAATAAAAAAAATAA
Source organism: Belba bartosi (assembly GCA_034693685.1). Taxonomy (NCBI): domain Eukaryota; kingdom Metazoa; phylum Arthropoda; class Arachnida; order Sarcoptiformes; family Damaeidae; genus Belba; species Belba bartosi. Next base: position 11,535 of record JAQFXP010000616.1, read on the forward strand.
AAATTCTTATTATGAAAAATGCACTAAAATTCCAATCCTTTCAGAAAATATAACATACTAACAAATATCCCGCAACTCATTACCAGGCAAATTAATAGCTTGGACGAAAATTTGTTAATTTTCACAATTAGTCAAAATATAGTGAACAATGAATGACATAACAAAAATATAAATTCCGAAACACAAATCATTAATTATATACTTAATTATAAATTTTCATATTTTGAGAGCAATAAACTATAGCTAACTGTCGGAGAGAATAGAGAAGATTTAAATTAATACCGAATGTAATCTCATTTATTACACTATTTTAAAACTTTGTGTTTGTGTTGTCTGTAATTGAAAACTTCAAACCAAACATAAATAAGAGAATAGTTGTATATATTGAACAGAATTGAAATTTTAAGCTCATTTTTAGTGTATAATAAACCGATTTCTATGCAAAATCCTCACTCATAAGAATTGGAATAAATTTCAGCTTTTTCTACTCCAGAATATTCTGTTCAGTTGTCATATAATTTTAATAATGATAATACGAATAATAATTTTTTCCAAAAAAAATATATTTCTCAAACTCTTACAACAGAAGCGAAAATTATTATAGATTTACAGATGAAAAGAAGAATAAAAATGTTTGAAATATAGAACTGGAAATAAAACGAGAAAATTCAGCAAAAATATATCAGTAGAATATTCTATTTGCTCATTCTTTTTGTTATTCTTTTCTATTACCATATATTTCCAGAATTTTTAGGCAGTTTTTTGAATTCAATGCAATTTTTCTTCACACGATATACAAAAAAATAATAAATATTTTTGGCCTAAAAAAGTGGCGAAAATTGTGAAAAAGAATTTGCATAATATAAAAGGAAAACTTGATTTAAACTTTTACATTTACCTCATATAGAATAGATAGTATAGCAATATATTTAAAAATACTATTTTTGTTCAATTTTAACGTCCATTTGTATTGAGACTATTTGTGTCACTGAATAACAAATAATAACAATAAATAAAATAAAATTGTAATCAATAAACACTTTGCTTTTTATGTGGATTAAATTTTATTTCTGAATATATTTATGCTCTTTATAACCCAGTTTATCAATTTTTCAATTATCTTGTCTATTTTATTCGATTAACTCGTTTAAGAGTAAAAGAGTTTGTATCGGAAAAAATCCAATAAATGTCTATTTATATAAAGTGTCAAAAAGATGGATAAAATCATTGAAACACAACTGTATTACAAAAGTTTGTACAGAAACTGAATTTTCAAATCAATTTTTGTGACTCTAATCGTGGTTTGAATTTTAAAAAATAAAACTTAAATATAAAAAACTTTTCAACAAATATTTTCCGTCAACTCATTCTTGCTTTCGGATCGCTTAACACACAAAATAAAATACAAAATAAAAGTTAAAAATTTGTTTCTGAAAAATAGAAGAAAAGTTTTATTACACGTGAAATACAATACGAAAAATACACTTTTGTTTGAAAATGAGTTTCTTTCCACTCAATTGTGTTTTACCTTTTTTCTCATTATTATTATTATTTTGTGAAATGTTTGTACTTAAGCTCAATGCTGATTACGAGGGCAAATAAATTTGGACAAGATGAGAAAACGAATGGCAAAACACGAGTAATGAACTGTCACTTATTCATGAGAACCAAACTCTTTTGGGACATTCAGTCCCATTCGAACCCAAACTCTATCTAAATGTTTAAAACGGAGAATATTATTCTTTCGAATATATTTGTAGAGATCACTATTGGGGGCAAAAAAACTAATTATTGCTTAATTACTACTAGTAGTAGGTATTGTCGACAATTACGATTCTCGAGCCCCGGCTACTAGTTCTCGAGTCTCAGCCATCAATTCTTAACTCATTTGGGAATTTTCAGCAAAATATTCATATTAAAACATAAATCTAAATTTGATTTATTTTGGTTAAAATTACATCCAGACTAAATTTTCTCAAATAAGTTGATTTATAATTAATTAATCTAAAACATAAAAAATAATTACTTAAAACTAAAAAAGTAATTTTAATTATAACACTCACTAGTTAATCTTATTCGGATTAAAGATATTACTAAACTATTTTTTTAATTAATTAAAAACTCATTAAAATTTCAATACCAGAACAAATTCGAAATTTTCTAATATTATTATTATATTATCTTGCATAAAGCCCTGTACTATTAATTAAAATCAAATTGCATTTTAAAAATTAATTTATGCTGCAAAAAAATGAAAATAAAATAAACAAATAATATAATATTCTTGCTTGCTAAATAAGAATAACGATGAGTTCGTTTTTCAGTTTTTATATATTTTTCTGCTCATAAGCAATATTATCATTCATTTTGAATTCAATCATAAAATTCAATTCAATTTTGATTCTCAAACCGTATGAATCAAACGGTATGATTGAATATTCACATTTGTCAACAGAAATATTCATAAAAAACAAACAAAATTTTGAGAATTGAAGCAAAAACTAGTAATTTAAAATTCAAATTATATACTAAAGAACTTTTTATGTAATTTTGACTAAATTTATATATTTTTGTTCAAAAGAACGCTCACTATAATTCATATGTAGAGTTGAATATTCTCTAAATGTTAATATATTTTTTGTTATAAAAATGTTAATATTATATACATTATGTGATATTATCAGTTAAAAGAATAAATTCTTAACCGAATAAATCATTAATTATATTATATACGGCTAAGAATTTAATTTAATTTCAAAAATATTAATTAAAACAATATGTCAAAAATAAACTTGTAATAAATTACTATTACAAACAGTATAAAAAAGTTTTATATACTTATATTAAATTGTATATTTTAAAACAATGTTTAAATAATAGCAAAAATAAGCAAGCTATTCTTTATTTAATGTATAGTATAATACTAAAACTAATAATCAATTAATTTGATTTTGTTTGAAACAGAATATGAGGCAAAAGTGGAAATCCAGTCTCTATTTGTGCCGCGCTTTGTCGAGAACGGCACCGAAGACTCGATTATATTGGACTGTCTCTACACATTAGACCCGATAGACGACCGAAATCTTGTGGTCAAATGGTTCCTCAATGATGATCCCGAGCCGATCTATCAGTGGATACCTGAGCTGAAGGCACGTCATGCCTCAAAGAGACTTCAGGGCAGAATCAATATGGACTTTACAGTCAATACGGCCGACCCTTTGACCCAATATAGAGCACTGAATATATTGCGGCCAACCATTGATCTGAGCGGCAAATACTCGTGTCATGTGCTGTCATTATCTTCACAAGACTCGGAGGAAGAGACAATGATTGTCTACGGTATGACATCTTTTTTTACGTACATTTTATCGATAAAACTATTTTTCTTAAATGTTTTTCTTATAAAACATTTTTGTTGTACAAGAATTTAGTTTTTATTACGCAATATATTAAATATCAAATAAGAATTTTTTGGTTCGAAAAGAATTTTGATATAATATTGAAAAATAATTTATGACCAAAACTATTTTTTCGGTTAATATTTGTTAAAATCAATATTTTTGCTGTATTTCATCGATTTATTAGTGTTGATATTTTTAGCCGACCATAAATCTAGGCTATGCCTCATTCTATGTATGCCTATCTCTATGTCTGTCCTCTATTGCTCGCACTTTCAATAACTTCGCAAAAATTGAAGAAATTTCTATATTTTTCTTCATTTGATTTCCATTTCTTAAAGTAATATATATTTGTTATTCACATAAATATAAATACATTGAAAGAACCAAAGAAAATGTCATCAATTTTAATGAGAGGCTTAACCACAAGAATGAATAAAGAATAGGGAATAAAAAAATTAAATTAAATATTCGGCGAATATATAAAAAATATTCGAACAAAAAATAGGAAACAAATATATATTTCCAAATTATTATATCTATTATTCTTATTCTGATTTTCGATTTCATACTAAACTAACTCTTGAGTCAGAGTCAGAAACACAGACAGAATGTCAGGCATTGAGTGCAGAGAAGAAGAAGAAACCGATTCTCAGATATTAAATGAATTTTGAGATAATAGGGGAAAGAATTGAAGCGAAAGACCCGCAAAAATAATAGCGCAAAGAATCTGAAGTGATATGAGTGACTCTCCCAATAATTTCTGACATTCATCTAACTGTGCTTTGTCTCACTTTTTTCGTGCCAATCTAATTTTGTGCGAACCCCCAACCCCCGCACCGGCACTTATAGCAACGCCAAAAAGCTTTGACTTCAACTACACGCGATCTGCGGATAAAGAAAGTCAATTAGCACTGAGAACACGAAAGGGCGCCAATCAATGGCAGTACAAGTCTTCGTCGGCCCAGTCGGCACTGGGAGCTCATTCCCAGTCGCAATCACCCGACGCCCAGCACAGCGACTACGGCCAACACCAACAACTGCCCCAACAGTCGCAACAATCGCAGCAACAGAGAGACGCACTGTCGGAATGGCAGCCATCCAGTGCCACATTGAGCTGTCAGGTGAAGGATGTGTTTCCAGTGCCAGAAATGACTATATATCGGGTCAGTGATGACGACAGTAAGACTCAAGTGTTGACCGAAATCGAGCAAAAGATCGATCGGAACGCAAACGGGGCCTACAATGTGACCATCACTAGTGATATTAGGGATTACCAACTGATTGAGACGTATGGAAGTCATAAAAACAATTACGAATGTCTGCTATTATTGCCCGACGGAAGCAAAAACAACTATCAGAGGAAGAAACGAATCACTTATTTAACAGGTTTGGACACAAACTACGATTTTTCAACTTTTAAATACCTATAAAACTCAAACATTTCTCTCGAGTTCAATGAATTTATTTATTTGCGATTAAGTTGTCTAAATATTTCTAAATGATACATTTACAAAAATGCACCCGAGACTAAAATACTTGGAAGTTTAAACTCAAAACATCTTTTGATGCAATGCATAAACCTATAGAATCATCAGATTTTCTGCTTTTATACTCATCGATGCATTAAGTCTTAATTAGACATTAAATTTCAGTCAAAATAAAATCCTACACAAAATCTCGTTGTATTGGGTGTTCACTACAGAGGGGGTTAGAGTGGGGGCGGAAGGGAGACATAAAAGATAGAGAAAAAAACCTAAAAATAATTCCAAAATAGAAATATCAAAAGTCTTAATTCGGTTGAATTCAAGAATATAAAATAAAAAGTCGAAAAAATAGAGTAAAACAAAATTGAAGACAAAAATAAAGACATTGAAAGAGATAGGAAAAAGTTTGTTGAGAGCAGTGCCGATGCGAACACTTTTTTCTCATTCATTTCTACGTATTTCTCCAGATCCATTAAAACTTTTTATACTTTATTTTTTTGCTTCGATTCGGTTGGGATCGCAAGCGAAAGCAGTTTTAAAACTGATGTTCACAACAGCTGCCGATAACAGTAGGAATAGGAGAAAAATAATGTCTTTTAAAAGTTATATATATTTCCTGGGGTTTACACACTTTTCTTACTGTTTCTTATATAATCCAATCATTTTCTAACAAAACAAATTGAGATTTTTATAAATCAATTTTTCATTTGTTTTTCTCTTATCCTTTTAAATACAAATCTTTATTATTAATAAATAATTACTCTTTTCTAATGTTTTTTCTTTTGCTTTTTATTTACAGAATACGCTCTTTTGAACAATAGTTTTGTTACAAAAAACGACTTCAAATTAATTAGTATTTTATTCACTGTTTTACTGTTTTTCGGATCAAAATATTCGTGAATTAAGTGAATGAAATGAATTTTAATATTTAATAATAACTTTTTTCTCGCATCACAACTGATATCTCATCGCAAATACATTTTTTCGAAATAAGGAAAGAAAACGTGTTATTCACTAAAGAATTATCAATTCATTAAACAAATTGATTGCTAACCACTAGTCATCATAAAAACGCATTAATTGAAAAGTCATTTGGGAATGAATTGTAACCAAAAATATACAGTTTTACAAATTACTGGTTATATACAAATTGAATGAAATTAATATATATTTAAATATAAAAACTATTGATTGATAAGAATATTTGGATAAATGCTTTTATTGAAAACCAGTTATAACTTATAAGTTATTGAAAAAACTTTTTTATTATTACCTGTAATTAAAATTGAATTTTTTGAAAGTAATGAAAAATTACTTCAAATGCTTCCAAACAAATATTGTAATAAATGCAAAAAATAATGTATTTAAAAAACCACATAAAAAGTTTAATTTTATTTTACACTAACAACACAATTTGGAAAATCTTTTACAAATTTAAAAATTAAGTTATTAGATTTGAATGATATAAATGAATTAAAGTTTTAAATAACAACAAAAACTACATAATTCTTGTGTATAAAAATACTAATCGTATAAAATCCAAACCTAAAACCACACAAACTGTACGTCACATAAAATTTTTGTTGATTAAAACCTAAAACGCGTTACAAAGACTTAATAAGTTGGACATAATTTTTAGGATTCTTTAAACCCGAACATTCAAATACGCATTAAACAATAAAATGTTCAAGCTATTAGTTCTTTATAACGAGTTTTTGTTGTAATAATAATAATAAGTTCTAATATAATAAATGAGTCATAAAAAGTGCTGAACTATTCAAATAAAAACAGAAAACGAGACAAAGAATATGAAAGAGAATATTCTGGTGAATGTGTGTCTAGTTTTGCATTTAAAAAGAATCAGTGATTTGGGTAATGATTCGATTTTCCATTCGATAAAATCCTTAACAAAAATACCAAAAATAACAACAAGTAATGGAAGACTGAATGAGAGAATTCAAACATTGATTCAACTGAAGAGATAACGCAAACACTGAGAGAGAAGAGAGAAATGGATCGCAAATGAAGAAAAGGAAGATAAAGAGGCGAAACATAATTATGCACTTTATTTAAACGTCAAAATCGCATTTTACAAACACTGTCTCCTAGTCCGGGGTTAATAGGGAACGGAATGGCAGCGAATCGCTAGTCCCGCGAGAAATTCGATCGCAAATTCTCGTTTGAACTGTTGGTCTGAACCCATAAACTGTGTTTAAGAGTCGAAATTAAGAGTCAAATCCAATGTAAAGATCGCATACTTTTGTAACTAAATCGAAAAAATAAAATTCGGTAAATAAAAAGTTATTAAACGTCTTGGGAATGAAATTTATTATATAAAAACTCAATTACTTTCTCGCTTTGCGTTTAATTTGCATTGATTTTTGGTTTAATAGAATACGACAGTTATGTTCACATCTATTCTTCTAAATTTGAAATTATTTTTATTGAAATATATTGTGATTCACATATCAAACAAGTGATGAAAATTTATTTGATAGGAACGGGAGAGAGGGCTGAGAAAAGAGAGAGAATGAGCGCAAAAGTACTTATTTTGATGATCTCTTACGAGTTAGTGGCGACGGAGAAGAGAAATGCCTTTAACTCATCAATCGATCGACTCATTTGTTTTATCTAAACTACTTTCTATAGCCCTTATATAACTGTATAAATACAGTACGAGTTGTGCGAAAAATCTTTGCAAAATCTACTCCGAATCCCCTCCTAATAGTCAGTGGACTTATTCGATAACTTTCCATTCGCTAAGTCATCACTTTTTGTACCAAAAATCTATGACTCCTTTTCTCGTCACTACATCTAAACACAAACCAGTGTTTAGGTTCTGAGCTCTTTCACAAACTTTTTTACTTTACTTTACTTATAGTATTATTTTTTTGTTTGAGTTTTTGGTTAATGTTAGTCAACAGCTAAATACTGGCTTTGATTTTTTTTACTCAGTTTATACTCTTAGTCTCACTCTTACCTCTCCTTCCATTCTATCGAAACCCTCGTTTAATACCAGGGTTAGCCAAGGTGACCCGAGACAGGGAGGTATAGGTATGAATAAAATGACGGCCATTTTCTCACCGTTCTGGCAATTTAAACCAGTTAGCCGGATTCAAACTAAATTTAGTTAATTTAACTAGATTTAACCACAATTTATGGAAAACCATAGATTGAAGAATGTACTTATTTTCTCCTCAAAACTCAGGGAGTTATTTGATAAATTTTCGAAATCAAGGGATATTTTGTGCACCCCCGGGCTAACTATACTTAATACCTTTCTTTACTCTTCAATAGATTTTTGTGTTGAATATAAATTTAAGTTAAGTCTTAATTTCGAGTTGAAAACCAAATTCAAGTAATACTAAATTAATACAATTAATTAATTGAAGAATTGGAAAAGGCTCTTTTAAGCTCAAGTCTGGCTCGAGAGTGGCATCTCGAGAGACACTCGAGTCTAGCACTCGACCCAAACCCATCCCTAATGAAGATCTCGTGTAAAAAGTAAAGTTAAACTAATTTTTCGAAATAAGAAATGCTTTGTACTTAAGAGACTCATTAGACTTGAGATAAGTTTAATGTTTTATTTAATATGAAAGTTAATGACATAATTACAACCAAAAAATCTAATGAGAGTTAGTTAACTATTTTGAAATGATTTTCTCATTTTAAACATATTAAATATTAATTAACAAATTTCGTGAACTTACTCAGAATCAGAATCGGATTAATATTATTTTTATTGATTTTTTGCCGCAAATAGCAAAAGATATCAATCATTTAAATCCAAAACAAATAAAACTAATAAAATATTCAATTAAATCAAACATTTATTGGTTGAGTAATTTGTAATTAAGTTTTTTTTACGTAATCTCGTAATTAAATGATTAAAAAATAACAAGATTTGCAATTAAGAGACCGAAAAGAACTATAAAAAGCGAGCATTGAATGAGACTTTCAATTGTGTGACACAAAGAGCCGGAGGAGAGAAGTAGTGGTAAAAGAAGAGACTAATAGAAAGCAATACTAATCGCGAAATGAAAGGCAAAAAATACACTAATGAAGTGATAGGCTATATGTGAATGTCGTCTATTGAGTGCCAATACTACCAGTGCTGGAGAGAAGAGAAGAGAGAAGAGGGAAAACGAGGAGAAAAAACTGTTATCTTCTGTTCTGACATAAAGGGATGTACTTCTCGTTCTTTTACGAAATAACTAATTCTTTTCGTTGGCATTCATTAGGCCTCGCATTCACATCCAAATCAGTTGATTCGTTGATTCGAATGGCGTTTCTTCAGTTGCTTTAGTTGTCGACTCTATTAACACAACTCTCTGTTCACTATTGCTATTACTATTACTTTTGTCTACTCTCTCTCTCCCACTACCTCTCCCTCTCTCCTTTCCTCTCCTCTCTCTGTCTGCTCTCCTCTCTATCTCTCTCTCTCTCTCCCGAATTGAGTCGTATTTTCACATCATTTCACATTCGTCTGTCTTTGAGTCAACTTTTTCACTCATTTCACTCTTCAGTCTCACAACTGGTGTATTGGCACTAAATAACGGCCGAATGGATGCGAACTTCAAATTAGTCGACCATTCGATCAGTTGAGAGAATAGTGTTTAGTGTTCTGTTCGCTCGCATACAATGCAATGCAATGTTGGCCTAAAGTGTGAATTCTGTCACAAATTTCTTTTTTTCTAACTTTTCAGTCAATAGAATGTCTTAACTAAACATTTTTCTAAAACCAATTCAAAATCATTAGCTCTTTATTTGTCTCATTCCTACTATTCTTTGGAGACTTCTTCTTAAGAAAATTAGAAGTTTAGCTCAAAATGTAATCAAAATGAGAATTGGCTTTAAATTTGTTTCGATGTTATCTAATATAACGTTTCGTAATCTTGTTATTTGAAGTATAAATATTTTGTTCAAAATTGACTCAATTATTAGTTTATAAAAATTTCAAATGAAAATTGATTACTCACTTAATTACTGATAAATTCGCATCTCTTGAGACTCGAGACTCGTCGAGTCGTTAGACGTTATGTTTCTATTTAATAGATAAGTCTAAGACTTTTTAAACAATATCTACACTATATTAGACTTATATACCAATAACTATTTCACAACATATTACCGATTCGTCAATACTCTTCATTTCCAGTGAAGAATAAGACAATAACTCAATACACAAGTCGTCACAAACTCTGTCATCAAATGAATCCCTTCTTCGAACCATTCAATCGATTTCTAATTATTTACTTAAAACACATTTTAATTGAAATTAGATTTAATACTAAATAAATTTTTGTTTAGTTTTGATTTTTATACTTATTTACAGGCATTAAAAATTCAAATTTAAACATTATAACTTTACAAACATAATACATGTTAGATTTAAAATTAGCTTGTCATTTTCTGAATTAACAAATATAATACAAACTTAAACATTGTATTATAATGTTGTGTTTGAGTTGAATTTTATTACTCTAATTCAAAAATCGCAATCATTTCATTAAATTCACAATTAGTTTATTTTTTAAATACTTAATTGATTAAATTAAATTAAAATAATTAATATTACATTTGCTATATTAAACATTTTTATTTAAACAATCATCATCAATCAAACCATCGTCACAATCATTAGTTTAATAAATATTTAAATATTAATTATTTTTGTTTATTTTTGATTTCCTTTGTTATTTTGAGGTAAATTTCAACATTTCTTAACAAGAAATAAAATAATTAATAATTTTCAAAATATAATTAATGATATAAAGTGTTATAAATCTTGTAGAAAATAATTTTAAAAAATAAATTGTTTAATTAAATTTTAAAATATCTGTATTTAATTATCTGTTATATTATCAAAAATATTTTGTATATTAAATCCCAAAACTCATTTAATAGTCACAGAATTTGTGTAATTTAACAAAACACAAAATACGTCCAAGTCTAAATGTTTTAATTTTTAATAATGAATGTCTCTAAAAATGTGCCCGCGGGCATTCAAATTTAAATGCCTGCTTATTTAAGTGTAAAACTAATTGTTTGAATAATTTTAATTTGGCTTAAATATGTCATATCAGATATCCATTAAAATAGGCACTAAAGGCACAGTGAGCATCAACGTTTATAAATATTTGTTATTTTATCCTGCTGGAATAGGCAGGGTTTTTGTCAAAATCAAATTACAGTAACATGTTAATTGGAAAAGAAAAATATTAGAAAACTAACATTGGTAAGTCTACAGAGACTATCAACAACATAAATTTATAGTAAATAACCTGACATTGAGTTCAATACATTTATTGATATACATAACAATAGAAAATACCACTAACTATACGAATAAATACAATATAAAACAATTAAGTGTGTATCAAGCAAGCAATAAAATATATTAAACAAAAAGCAAAAACATCTCATAAAAATAAAATATTGACATCAGAATTGTCATATTGTTAATAAAATTCTGGTATATTCCTGATAGGCTTTGAAGCTAAGCACAATAACTAAGGTAGCCAACCTAAAGTTTTCAAATCTGGATAAGTTTGTTTCAAATTTGAACATTATAATAAATTTTGTATAATTTACAAAATTTGAAAGAATTGTATGTGGATTTTAAAAATAATATTTTGTTTAGATCAAAACTAGCATTAAATTCTAATTTTTTTTATTGATTAGAAAAATATAATGCTGCATGTACAAATCAAACTAATTTGTATAATTAAGTATACTTTGAATTTATTTTGTAAATATTTAGCATTTTACAGCTGAAATTTGTACGATTGGCCACTTTAACAATATCTCTCTTTGAATTAATCTCTAATAAATATAGAAATATTTTAATAATTAATTTATTTTAAATGTATAAAAAGTATTTATTCGAAAAGATATTATCAATATTATAAACTTTTTAGCAAAAAGTATTTTTTATATTCATTTGAATAACATTTCAATATATTTATTAAATAAATAAATTCTAAATTAAAAAATTATTTTAATCAAGAATAATTTTAAAATTATGTAAATACAATTGTAAATAAATTGAAAGTTTTTAGAATTTTTGCCGATTTTTACAAATTTTTGGCTTGAATTTATAGATTGGTAAAAATAAATTACATTATTTTTTATTTGTTTTTTGTCTAAAAAGTGAAAGAAATAAAATATGTGTTCTTTTTTGCTATTTACTTCTAATTTATTTCATTTAGAAAACAAATTGTTTTTATATAAGTTGTTTGTCTTATAGTTTGTGACAACAAATAAAATATATAAAAACATTTCTGTTATACCAATAAATTCAATTTATTTGTCTAAAAAATGTTTGGTTTCAAGTCATACATATTATTCCCTAAAAATCTAACCAATTCTATACAAACAGAAACTAAATGCAAATAAAAACAATATAAAAAGATTCGTAAAAATAAAATACTTTGAAAAAATCATAAAATAAAAATAATTTCTATTCAAAATAAAAGGCAAACTAAACAAAACATAACTTTTTTCAACAAAATTGAAGTTAGAGTTAATCGCAAAGAAAACAATAGATTTAAAAATGGTTATCAATGAAAATAAATATAGAGTTGAGTCGAGTATATAAGAACTAATGGAGAAATGTTTTATATAAAGATAAATAAGAGTTAAAAACCATTTGGAAAACACAATAAAACAAAAACAAAAAGAATATAATAGTAGAGAATAGTTGAGTCGAAGTAAAAGTGATTCACTTTCGGAAGGCAAGAGTTCTTCCGTAGGAAAAGTCATTAAAGACAACTCAACTCAACTACTAGTGACACAAAGTAGTTAAATCACAGGAATCAAGAATATTCTTTTTCTTTTTTTTTATTAAATTGATAGTTTTACTAAATTGCAATAATTTCCTTCGGTTTGACAAAAAATTATATATAAAAAACTAAATATCAATTCATTCAATTTGTGCGCAAAGTATATCCAAAAATATATAAACAAATTAAAGTAACAAAAAAAAAAAGAAAAAAATTGTCAAATCAATCGAAAGAACTTCGGCCGCAATAAAGAGAGAGACAACTGAATACAAGTTGTCTGTCATTGTAATACTCGATCCAAATATATCTAACATTGAAATCTAAATCTCGAATAGAGTTAAACCCAAAACTACAGTTATTGCTATGACTGAGAGAGACTGAGAGACAGTAGATCTCAATCTATAGATTTGTATTATAAGCTGCAGTAAAGATATAGAGAGAGGGAATGCATAGAATTTAAGTATCCTTTGGGACAATAGTGTTGTATAACAGTCGTCCAAACGTATGGCAACAGCAGTGCGAAAAAACCTATTGCCAGAGAACTCCTACTAAAACAGTCATTGCTTTAGTCGATAGTCTTCTTCACAACCCCTAACGTATCGCTCGTTCCCCGCCGTTAAAGCATTAATAATATATAAATCTCTGGACAGACAGTGCGAGGGAATGATGAGAAGAGTGAGAGAAAGAGAACCGATGAGTAATACAAATAGCAATAGTAACTGTGCGGCGCTATTATGGTTAATAGTAATTTAGTTGTTCTGTATTGCGGGTATCATATAGTTTGTTGGAATTATATTTTTAGAATTACTATTGATTTATGTATACAATCGTTATTCGAATAATATATTTGAGAGAACTAATACTTTTTTACTCCTTAGCCATACCAACCAGACCAACCATACCATTCATACCATTCCATACAACATACAAGTGCTCTATTGATGTTCCGCTGATGTGATGATAAGTGCGATACGAAACACAGATCGCACTTAAAATATAAGATTAAATTAGAAATAAAATTGTTTTCCTCTCTCTTTCTATACGAGTGTAGAGTACAGTATGTGCCGGAGATGTCTGTGAGCGCCCAGTTATCTAACTGTTCAGTACATGTAGTTCTTTTATTATTCTAATTTATGGCACCGCCTGTCTGTGCCAATAATCTGCACCTGAGTTCAGCACAATTTTTATTGTTTGGATCAGATTTATAGTTGAGTTTTGGACAGACTTTGCACAAACTGTTAGATCACTATAACTATTGAATTTCAATTTTGTTTCACAACTACTCCTAATTTGAATATATATTATATGAATGAAGAGAATAAAAAACCGTTTTTTCAGTGCATCAGAGAATATGTCATTTACAGCGAGAATAAAAACATTAAATTCTGTTTTGAACCCATGTTTTAGAATTATTTTTTGAATTTTTCGCTTTGAATTATAGCGTATTTTTAGGTAAATTTTATTTATTAAACTTTTGTTAACTCTTATTATGCAAGTTTTATGGCTTTTTCGAAAAGTTTTATTTGAGTTTTTCTAATTACATAAAATTATATAAATAAATAAATTTGTAAATTATTTTTCTCTTAATCTCAAAGGACTTTATCGGAGCTCTAATTGTTTTTAGTTAAATGAAAATTCTTATGAATAGTAATGTTAAAATTTTTGCTCTTTAGCCAAAAATTGTTTTATATATTTTATTTATGAAATTTATTTAAACATTTATTTTATGTTTAATATTTAAACAACTCTTAGCGCTAACAATGAATGTAATTAATGAAATTATTTTCTCATTAGAATAAAAGCATTTTTCTAAAAGTAATAATAATAATAATAATAATAATCTTCTTAAGTCTAATATTTAGTTTTGACAAAACAATGCAATCAATCATTAGTATTAGTATTAAAAGAGTAAGTGTTAGGCAAATAAACTTTTTTATTTAAAACATAAGTGTTTTAGTTATTCCACTAATTGAATCGGTATTAAAGGCTTTTCGAAACGATTTTTCGCGAATAACAAACATATGAGACCTTAGAGTCTGTAGAGTCTGCAGCGACTGTAGAGTCTGTCGGACACAAACATCTGTATAACCAGTACTCGGATCTCACGCATACAACACAACAAATCTTATAAATATTTTATTTTCTTTATTGATTCATCGATTCTGTCGCTGTAATTGATATACTATTATATCTTATTATTTAAATAAATTATTTATTAGCTAGCTATATATTATATTCTATTGTGCCAACATAGAATTATATTCTATTAAAATAAGTCATTATTTTATTGATTGAAATAAAATTCTAATATTATTTTAGCACAAAGTTTAGTCAATTTATTCATTAGAAAATCTATTAATTATTTACAAGTTTTAAAATTACACATTTAGATTTGTTAAAAATAATTACATTTAAAACTTATATAAAGTGCTCTAGATGCATTAACTAATATTTAATTTTTAATAGAATTTAAATAAATTCTAGTAATTTATTTTTATGATGAAAACTTTGTCAACCAATCGCTATAAAGTTAAATAAAAATTTATTTGTTTTGGATATTAATAATAAAGAGGAAAGGGCAGTTTGGAAAATTTTGGAAAATTAAGTTAAATTGTTTATATTTACACTCATTGAATCAATTTA
>JAQFXP010000617.1:0-26832 GCA_034693685.1 Belba bartosi
CTAATATAACGATACATCGATATGACTTTATTTCAAAATTACTCCTCAAAGGGGCAGTTATGTGGAGTTCATTTCTCTCGACCAGGCCCACATATTTCAAAACAAAAGTAAATATCTGTAATAAATAAAATAATTAAAAATTTTGAATGTTAAAAAATTCAATTTAGATAAAATATATTGTTTTAAGTTTGACAGTATTTTTAAAGTTAATTGAGTTTTACAATTTATGTGTAAAATATGAAACAATTATTTTGATTAAATTTATTGGTTTTTATAAATCAAACAACTGTTAAGATATTATTTAAACAGATTTTATTTCAGAAATAATAAAATTCAATGTTTTAATAAAAACAACTAGTTAAAATTAATTGTTTATTTTTAATTAAATTAACAGCAAATTAATTATGAATTTAAAAATATATTTTATATTAATTGCAAAACTTCTGCTTTGGTTTCATCGCATTCTTGGTATGACTTTCGGTGGTTTGGCTATCGATCGAAACGGAAAGATATTTATTAATAAATATTATAAAATTTATGGATATATTATAAATATAATATTGTTATTATACAAAATATATTTATTATATTTGACAATTATTATCACTATTATTACTAAAAACAAATTAAAAATATATAGTGCACAAAGTATTTTAATTTTAAATACAATAGCTAATGAGATAGATTGTTTTATAAGTATATATAGCTTATATTTTATAAATAGAAACGGATATAAAATAATTGTTTATTTAATTAATAATTTAAAAATATATCAAATTAAATACAATTTGATATTGCTGATTTTATTTTGGTTAATACCAATAATAATTTTATTTTGTATTTCTTGTTATACAATTAAATTGGATAAACTAGCTGATTACTATTATATATTTTCACATTTATTACCTTCTATTATGTATTACATAAATTTGTGGTCGGTTTTGAATTTAATCTTGTTTATATCAGTATATTGCTCAAACATACTTGATGATATTTATTATAATTTAAATAAATATTTCGAAATAAGAAAAGGTATCAAATATTATACATTATATTATATAATTTTATTAATATATATTTTAATATTTTTTCTGCAGATAAAACACAATTATTTAATAGAATCTCAAGGTATAAAAACAAAAATAAATATTTATTAGAAAATAAAGTCATTTTTACCAAAATTTCTAATATAATTAATAAAATGGATAAGCGACTATCGTTTATTATCACTTTAAGCACAATTATAAACATTTTAACCATAATGATTTCTATATATCATTTGATTCTAATAAACAAAATTCCAAATATGCAAAATTATGCTGGCTATATAATTTTTTATTTAATTGATGCAATTTTTAAAATAGTTATTATTTGTTTTGTTTGCGGATTAGTAAAAGAAAAGTCATCAAATGTTATGTCAGTTTTGGATAGATTTTCATCAAATGATTTGTTTGTTTATGAATACAACGAATGGCTTCTGTTTGCGAATACGAGTCGTAAAACTCAATTCGGTTTCACTATTGGAGGCTTCGCTCCATTAACCAAATCTACACTCATTTTGGTACAAAATTTTATTTTATTAATAAAAATATTGTCTTTAATTATTTTATTTATTACAGATATTTACATTTGTTTTGAATTATGCGGTTATTATATATCAAACTACATCAGAATATAAAACTAAATTATGAATTAATACAAAACAATTTTAACATGTTGATTTGATTTATACAATTGTAAATAATAAAATATAGTTTAATATTTCTTCAAATTAAATATTTAATTACAATTAATTTTTAATTTAATTGTTTATATTTTATCTCTCAATTAATTACCGATTTAAATGACGCGCCGACATTATTGCAGTTCAACGGACAACATATCGCCATCTATTTTGTAAGGTAATTATTTTTTATTCTATTTATAAGTACATTATAGTGAGTAAAAACTGTATCTATTTTTTATTTAGGTTCGATTTAATGATAATATTCATAAAATGTTCGTCAATTTTCAATATAGTCTGAAAACTAAACGCCTTTTTAGCGAATGCTTGTAATGTATATTCAATGTGTTATTCATGGGTTCAAACATAACTCAATTCATACGAACGTTGATATCAGAGGTATTCACGTCTTAATAGGGATTGTTATCACTGGCTATCGACTTAATACAATGAAACACTAATTAATGAAAATCATGATTAGCATATAATTACACTATTTCTTAAATTGTATACATTTTAGAAATTAAAACTGAATTAAAAAGACCTGCTCAATCTCTGGTTAAATTATACCCGGCCAATTCTTTTGGTTTTAACTATTAAATAAAATTTTTCTGAAAACAAAATAATTTTCATATGTTTTAAATTAAATAAATATTTGTTATGTCAATTTTAATATTTTTTATTTAAAACTATTATTTAAATTATTATTTCTGCAAACATTAAATGCACCAAATAAAATTACAAAAACTAACATCTATAAAGACAATAGTTACTTGTTCAAATTAAAAATATATAATTAATTATCAAATTTGTTTGCATTTTAATAAACGTTATTCTAAATATCATTAATAGAAAAATATATCATTAAAAATAACCTATCTTGTTTAATTAAGAATTTAATATGTTAGAAACGTTAGAAATAAAGATTATAAATTGATGCTTGATGCTTTATAAATTTAGTTAAATTAAACTTAAATCCGGTTTGTATCTAGCTAAAATTTAGAAAATTGCATTATTATTAGATAGTTTTTGTAAGCTTGCTTTAAAATTTTTTTTTAGTACCAATTCCCCCAGATTTGATTCAAAATAGAATGGAGTGTAACTCAATTGTTGAAAACACTCGAAAACGTGTTTAATGTCGTTAATAAATTGCAAAACACTATTAATATACTAAATACTGTAACGATTTTAGACCAAACTTAACAATCAGTACTGATATCCATTTCATGTCTGCTATAAATACAGTCAACTTTCGAACAGAAGTTCACCGCAAGAGCTATGGCTAATATGCTGTTCTCATTGGGTTTTAAGAGACGTATCTTAAAACTCTAGCGTTTTAAAACCCTAATGAGAACACTCAAGAAAGCTCAAAACGGTTTCAGTTTGAAACGCTTTGAGACCCCGTTTTAAAACCGTTTTGACTGCAGTGAGAACGCAATTGTGTTTTAAAACTCTCTTCAATACAAATATTGCTATCAATAATCGAAAGTTGATACTTTAATTAATGTATTATTTAGTAATGTTTTTATTATCGATAGTTCGATATTGAATTCGATTATTCTATGACATCACAAATTTGTTAATTTAAGTGTTTTAAAACGCTTTAGTGAGAACACAACATATAAAGTGATGCGTTTTAAAACACATATCTTAAAACCCAATGAGAACAGCATATAACACTCATCTGAATTGACGTCAGCCACACCTACGCCGGTGTGTTTTTTCGGATGAATGGAGAGGGGGTTTAGATAAATAATTAAATAAATTTACATCATTTGTAATCTGGATATAAATTTACTTAATGAACAATATTTTAAATATATTTAAAACAAAATTAATATATAAATTTGCATTAAAAAACTAATTGACTGAGTTTAATTAACTTGAAATATTTTTAAAATTAAGTAAATAAATATTTTCATATTTTTATTTAATTTAAAATAAAATACTGAATAATGTTTTTAATTTTGCATTTTTCTTTTAAAATCTATTGATTTTTACGATTTAAATAAATAAAAATACAATTTATTTGATTAAATTTTCTAAACTGAATAAATATTTTTAAAAAACATTTTTGCCATTATATTACTTATTTTAGTAATAAACAAGAATAAACATTATGATTTTAATACATTTTTGGAAGATAATCGAAAAAATTCTATTTGTTATATTTTAAACTATAAAAGCTATCAATAAAAATGCAAACCCCTTTTATCGACTGGCAAACTATAAAAAATATTTGTACAAATGCAAAACACATTGGCGTTTGGCAAACTAGAAAAGCAATCTATAAAAGAGCCAGCCGCCTTTAACGTCTGTCAAACTATTAAAAATATCCGTACAAATGCCAGCCGTCTTTGGCGTCTGGCAAACTTTAAAATCAACCAATAAAACATCTATCCGCCGTTGGAGACTGGTAAACTATAAATTGCATTCATTTTATTTGCATCCACATTTGCCAAATAACATTGTCTTTACATTTGCGAGATAATAAAATTCTAGTATTTCTTTTTAAATATTATATATTAGATAAACCAATTTGTGATTAATATATTTATGTTATTTTTACCGTTGTAGTAAAAAAAACATTTTAAAGCTATTTGGCTCGAATTTGCTTGCTATTAGTATAAAATATTAAATTTTTTAGTTATTAATAATAAAAGTTTTAATTTTTCCATTGTAAGCAGAGAATTAAAAATATTAACGCTATAGATATAAGAGTTTAAATTTTTTTTATTAATAAAGAATTTTTGACTTTTCTCCTGTTGCTATAAAAAATCAATTTTTTTCTATTAATATAAATTTTTTTTTGTTGTAAATATCGAATATAAAAAATTTCCGGTTAATAATAAAAAACTTAATGTTTTATACCTCATAATATAAAAATTTAAATTTTTATTTTTTTTGTAAATAAAAATTATATAATTTTTCCCGCTCTTAATATAAGAAGTCAATGTTTTCTCTTTATTAATATAATAAATTTAATTTTTTTTGTTTTAAGTAATATAACAGTTTAAACCTAATTTTTCCGTTGTTAATATAAGCTGGCAGCCACAAGTGTAGGGGGGGGGGGTTTGCGCCAAACCAAAACTATATGTATATTTATTTGAAAATGTATTAAAAAGTTTAAGTTATTCAAATGAACAACTAGATAGAATTAAAAATAACAAATATAAATTTAGAAATTTATTTTTTATTATTTGCAAAATTTCTGCTTTGGTTTTATCGCATTCTTGGTATGACTTTCGGTGGTTTGGCTATCGATCGAAACGGAAAGATATTTATTAATAAATATTATAAAATCTATGGATATATTATTAATATTATAATGTTGATATATCAAATTTATCTTTTTTATTTTTCAATCAGTATCATTATTGCAATAATAAGCAAAACAAAATTATCTAGTGCAAATATTATTTCGATCTTCTATTATATAGCAGTTGAACTATATTGTTTTTAAGCATATATCATTTATATTTTAAAATATTTGCTTATTTAATTAAAAATTTTAAATTATATAAAATTAAATATAATTTAATATTGTTTAACTTAGTCTGGTTTATATTAATAATAATTTTAATTTGTAATTCTTGTTATATAATTAGTCTAGAAAAATCAACAAGGTACATTTATCAAATTTTAAATATATTAATATATGTTTTATATTGCGTGTAAATATGGTTAATATTTGGCTTAACTATTTTTATATCAATTTTTTGTTCAAACATACTAGATGATATTTATTGTAATTTTAAAAAATATGTTAAATTGGGTAAAATATTAAAAATAATATTTTAAATGTTTTTTTTATCAAATTGTATTTTTAAATTTATTTTACAGATAAAACACAACTATTTAATAGAAATTTAATTTATAACAACAAACAAAATTATATTTCAAAAAACAGATTTAATTTTACTAACATTTTAAATTTAATTGATAAAATGGATATGCAATGTTCATTTGTTATTATTTTCAACACAATTATAAATATTTTACTAATTATGCTAATTATATACTATTTGACTGTTTTAAGTAAAATACCAAATTCACAAATATTAGCAAGCTATTTGTACTTTTATATGTTTGAATCAATTTTTAAATTAGTTGTCAGTTGTTTTGTTTGCGGATTAGTAGCGGAAAAGGCATCGAAAGTGTTGTCAGTTTTGAGTTTAATTTCAACAAATGATTTGTCTGTTTATAAATACAACGAATGGCTTCTGTTTGCGAATACGAGTCGTAAAACTCAATTCGATTTCACTATTAAAGACTTCGTTCCATTAAACAAAACTACACTCATTTCGGTATAGATTTACAATTTATTAATTCATATTAAGTTATATTATATATTAATATAAGTTAAATGTCATTTAATTTCTTTTATTACTACAGATATTTACATTTGTTTTGAATTATACGGTTATTCTACTTCAGACTACATCCGAATGAAAAAGAATAATAAATACAAATAAAATTTAATACATCATAAAGAGATAATTTTATAATCAAGTTTATTAAATTAAATAAATAACATTAAAACTAACAACATTAAACTAAATAATATTAAATATAAAACAAATTTATATATTTAATAAAGTAATTTTTTATTTTTTACAATATGCTATTTAACAACAAATTATCTTGGTCAATTAAAAAGGTTTGAAATGACTTAGTTATCTATGTCAGAAAAGCTAGAAATATTCTTTATAAATTAGTGATAAATTTGTTAAAAATTTAGTAAAATTGTATTATAATTATATAGATTTTGTAAGTTAAAAAAATTTTTTTTTAATATTCTCCAGATTTTAATCAAATTTCATTCCTGATTTCTCGGGATTGGCATGTTCTAATAAAAGATTAGTATGTAAAAGAAGTTAGGACTGGAGTGTAACTTAATTGTTGAGAGCTCTAGAAAACAAGTCTAATATTGTCAATGTTTTATAAAATGTTGTTAGATTATACTGTTCAATCATGTTTTTTCTATTTAAAAAATTTATTAGATTTTTAAACATTATTTTAATACGTAGAAAATTTAATTAAATATTGATTATATTTTTGTATATTATTTTATTTTATTATATATAAATAACACATTAATTAAACATATATGTATTATTTTAAATTATATTAAATCTAATTCAAATATTACCGGTAATTAAATTTAAATATATTATTTCAACTAATATAAATTTTAATTTGAAAATAGAGCTACTAAATTTGTATTAAAATTATTTATTATAGAATAAATAAAACTAAATATTATTATTTCAAAATTTATTTATTTAAATAACCTAAATGATAATTAAAATAAATTTTCAGACTGACATTCATATTATTTGAAAGTCTAAACAATATTTTTGGGATAAATAAATTAATAAATATTTATTTTTAAATAAACTACATTTTAATTATCACTAAATATAAATTTCAAAATACCAAGTTAAAATTAGTATAAATATTTTAGTCATAAAAACATTTGCTTTTGAGATGAATAGCGTTGAATTTATTTTCCATTTATTTTGTAGCCATTTGAAGTAGAATAATCAATGTATATTTTTGATAATATTATATAATTTTAAAATTCCAATATCTTTAAAAATAACATAGAAAGCAGCACGATAATCTGTTTAAAAAATAATTCAAATAAAACACAATATAAACAATACAAGTTTAAACTATAACAAACTGTTACTAAAATCAGAAAACAAATCATATGTTTTAAATAAAACTAATATCAGTTAAAACAAACAAAATACTTAAAATATTTATTTAAAAATTCTTATTCTAATTAAACTTGAGACTTTTGAAAAACATATAAGCTATATAAACAATATTTCAAATAGATAAAAATTATATTATAAAATTAAAAAACATACCTCGTAACAATGAAAATAATTAATAGTAAACAACAAATAACACGAAAACCCTTAAAACCCTTTTTAAAGCTATTCGTTCTATCAATGATTGCAACTGTAATGAAATGTTAATTTAATTTTTAAAAATTTATTTAATATTTAAATAAAATTTACTTTAAATTTAATTAATAATCTAATTCGTAACATAGTTTTAAAATTTTGATTACGCAATGAGCATATAAATAAACGAATTAATAGTTTATATAATTTATTCGCTTCATAATTAACTGACGAAGCCGTGAATATAATGAATAAAAATATTGATAAAAGAAAAAAACAAAAATAAATTGTAATAATTTTAGTGAACATAATTATAGACTTAAATAATATAAAATTTAAGAATAATACAGAAATACTTCCATTAGAGAACCAAAATAAAAATAAAATTTTTGACCAAAAAGTCGTATTATATTCAGATATTTCTCTATAAATCATATCAATTAAACGAAAATATTTTAAATTATAATTATAATAATTTAATGATCTTAATTTAATTTTTAAATAATAACATAATAAATAAAAATATATTAATTGATAACTAAGAATATTAAATGTGTTATAAACTAATATTGAATTCAATATTGTATTAGGAATACCAAAAACAATTATATCAAATAAAGAGCAATATTGTAGATATGGTATAAACCAAAGTAATATTGATATAATTGGAACAAATTTTTCATTGTTAAATTTTATTAATTTAAATAAAATTCTTGCTTTTATTTGTAATTTCAAAATATGTTTAGTATTATTAAGATCTATACTAATAGGCGAACGCAAACCCGACATCATTTCAAACACTGCAAGAAATGTCGGTTTTATACCATTTCTATAGTTATAGTAATACACAGATTGAGAACCAATACAGAAAATCATTGTTAAAATTGAACTTATAGATATTTGAAATAATATTCCGTAATAATGTGAATAATCGCCAAATATTACAAAAATATATGAATTTTCATTTTTGATTATCAATAAAATAATATATTTTATTAAATAATGAAAATTTACAATAAATACGAGAATAGGTTTATGTATTGCAGACTTTCTCTGAACAGAACTAATGTCATCGTTGGCTCTATTCAGACACAAACCGATTCGATATAATTCAGTTGACGCGCAATCAATCCGTAGATTAATTGGTATTAACTTGTTTATATTTAACAATTTATTTGTTTCACTATTTGTTGGCATTTTACTTTAAATATTTAACTTTAGTTATATTTAAAATACTAATCAATGATCTGAATATATCAGAAAAAGATATCAATTATTATAACAAAAAAGTCTATTAACAGATCGAAGATATCATTCTTAAATAAAATTATTATTTTGTTATTTATTATAATTAATTTAATTATATTCAGTATAATTAGCATAATTATAAATTACATTTATTTTATCATTAAAATTTTAACAATAATATTATTAAAAATTTCGAATAATTAGTTAAATTTAATTTTGTACTTTCAAGTTTAATTCTAAATAGAAGTTATTTTGAATAAATATTATATTATATTGTTTGTTGCTTTATATCATAGTTGTAAAGTAATCAGGAAAATTCTATTTGCTATTTTTTCAAACTATTAAAGTTGTCTATAAAAATGCTAGCAACTATTGGTGTTTGGCAAATTTTAAAAGCAATCAATAAAACAACCATTCGCCGTTAGCGACTGGCAAACTATAAATTGTATTTATTTTATTTGCAGCCACATTTGGCAAATAACATAGTTCTTACATTGTTAATTAAATTATTATAAGTTGTTAATTTTAATTTGTATTGTTTGTGATACATTGTGTTTAGAAAAACAAGCAAATTACATTTAACAAAATAAAACAGAAAAAATTTAATCAATTAATTGTAATAAATTTGCACATTGCAATTTATATTTCTAATAATTTTAAAAATAGCATAGATAGTAACGCAATAATCTGTTAAAAAAATAATATTAATAATTTTTAATTTAAATATAGTTAATGGTTTAAAATTAACTTTATAAAACTAATATAAATCTATAAACAAACTGTTCTAAAAACAAAAAAATCTTTTTATTAAAACAAATTAAAAACTTTTAAAATTCAATTAATTTTTTAAATAACATAAATGAGCAACTTGTTATTAGATAGGTAAATTGTATTAAATAATATATTAATTTATTTAAAATTTTTACCTGGTAACATTGAAAATAATTAATAGTAAACAACGAATAACACGAAAATCCAACTCTTTTTAAAGCTATTCGTTCTATCATTGACTGCAACTGTAAAACAAATTGTAATAAAATGTAATTTAAATATTTTAATAATATACAAATAGGCTTAGAATTTTTAAATTGAAAATGACATAGTGTGTGCAGCAGTGTTTTGGCTGTTATATTTAGTTTGATATTATATTTTAAAAATAAATGTTAAAATTAATATCAAAAATATTAATTTTAAAAATATTTAAAACAGACTTTCAAAATTTTTATAAATATATAACACACAAAACATTGCTGCAGACACTATATACTATCATGTCATTTTCGATTCCAGATCCTGAGCTTATATATAAATAAAACTTACTTTGAATCTAATTAATAAATGAATTCGTAAAACAAGTTTGAATTTTTGAATACTCATTGAATATACAAATAAACGATTAAATAGTTTATATAATTTATTTGTTTCATAATTGACTGACGAAGCCGTAAATATAATAAATAAAAATACTGATAATAGAAAACTAGAAAAATAAATTAACATAATTTTAATAAGCATATTTGAAGATCCAAATAATATAGTATAGAGTAATAATATAGAACAACTTCCAATTGTAAACCAAAATAAAAATAATATTTTTGACCAAAAAGTCGTATTATATTCAGATATTTCCCTATAAATCATATCAATTGAATGAAAATATCTTAAATTATAATTAATATTTTTATTTAAAAAAGAAATTGATTTTAATTTAATTTTCAAATAGTAACATAATAAATGAAAATATATTAATTGATAACCAATTATATTAAAGGCGTGATAGCTGTATATTAAATTCAATATAGTATTAGAAATACCAAAAACTATTATATCAAATAAAGTGCAATATTGTAGATATGGAATAAACTCAAGTAAAATTGATATAATTGGGATAAATTTTTCATTATTAAATTTTATTAATTTAAACAAAGTTTTTACTTTAAATTGTAACTTTAAAATATCTTTAGTATTGTTAAGACCTATACTAATAGGCGAACGCAAACCCGACATCATTTCAAACACTGCAAGAAATGTCGGTTTTATACCATTTCTATAGTTATAGTAATACACAAACTGTGAACCAATGCATAAAATCATTCCTAAAATAACGGTAATTGAAATTTGAAACCGAATTCCAAAATAATGTGAAAAATCACCAAATATTACAAATATATATGAATTTTCATTTTTAATTAAAAATATTATTATATATTTTACTAAAAATTGAAAGAGTATAGCAAATACGAGAATAGGTTTATGTATTGCAGACCTTCTCTGAACAGAACTGATGTCATCGTTGGCTCTATTCAGACACAAACCGATTCGATATAATTCAGTTGACGCGCAATCAATCCGTAGATTAGGTGGTAATGGCTTGCTTAAATCTATTGATACATTTGTATTTGACATTCTAAATTAAAAAAACTTAAATAAATTAGTATTCTATGAACTTAATATAAAATAATAATTTAATTTAAAATTTGTTTTGCAGCAATATTAAATTTAATAAGGTTAATTCGAGAAAAATATAAATTATACCAATAATAAAATGACAAATAATTAGATTAATATAATTTTGTATAATTTGCATCAATATTAATGACTTTTATATTATAAATAAAAACGCAATTTAAAAATTAGTGAAGTGTATTTTGAATGTTAATAGAAATTTTTTATTTTATTTTAATAATTATTATTAATTTAATTTAAATAAATAAAATTTGATCTAATTATTTACATAATAGTTTAGTGTATTGAATTACTTTTAATTGTATAAAAATAATGTGATATAATTTAAAATTACTTAAACTATAGTTAACAGATTTATAATTAATTTAATAATTTATTGGTATTACTAATATAACAAATATATTAAAATTAGTTGGTCCAAACAAAAAATTTTGAAATATATTTTTTATTTCAATTTATTCATTCAATTTGAACCTATTTAGATTTATTTATTCAAAATAATTTATATTGTCTTTATTGAATAATTTGTTTAAATCGAATGCATTTGTTAGTCTAATTTCCATCAATCAATCAATTTCTTTATATTCTCATTTCAGCCTAAAAGGGTTATGACTGAAAACCGACAATCTTAGATCTCTAATGATCGCAATTACTCACAACTGCATAAACACGAATAAATTCAAACCAAACAGTAGGCATTATCAACACATGTCCAAACCAACGAAATTGTAATCACTCAATTTTAAAAAGTAGCGGCTTTACATTTAGAAATTCTCTGATGGCTTAGTACCTAACTCTATTTATTCTCTTAGCTCCAGCCAACCTTCGGCCACATCTCATTTTGGCCACTTGTATCCGCGAACGCATTCTTTTAATCATTATATAAATTTTATAATTATAGGTTAAGGTCTGCATCTAAACTGATTGAAAGTCAGCAAGCTCTGCCTCTTTGATCAGTTCATTCTTTCTACAAATTTTAGTTAAGCTCAAGCATTACTGCGCCAGCTTTTACAATACGGCTATTAATTTCTGTATCGATTTTTTCATTACTCTTGCATGTGAACCCAAGATGCTTAAATTTCTCCACCTGCTGCAATGTAACTCTATTAATATGTAGATTGCACTAAGAGGGGGATCGAGAAAATACGTTGCCTCGGTTTTTAATGTGCTAATTCGCATCCTGGATTGTGAACAACCAGACAACAAATTAACTCACATAAAGTGAACAAATTAATTTTATTAAATTTAATTTAAAAAGTAATACTAAAATTTTATCATTTAGCAATTGTAAGCACTATGTTATTTGCCAAATGTGGCTGCAAATAAAATTAAAGATTCAGAAGGATGAAAGATCCAGGAGGGATCAGAGGGAGTATTTTCCCAAAAATTTTTGCCAAAAACCTAGGGAGGTTAGGGGTGGGATTTTTAAAAAAAACACTTAAAAATCCATATATTTATGATAAAAATTTGCCTAATTTACTGAATTTACTGAATTTAAACTGGAATTAGCACCAATTTATGGAAAATTTCCTAATTTTGGGCAAAACACCCGAAAATACCCGGCCTACCGCCGCCAAACGTCGAAATAAGGAGGTAACTTTTTTTGGACCAAATGCTAGGTAGGAATAAATTTAAATTTTTAAAATCAGGGAGGATTTTTGGCTGATCCTCTCATCTGATTTCATTTGTTAAATTGTATACATTTTAGAAATTAATAGAAATTTTGTTTAACTTTTACAAAAACGAAAAACTAAATTAAAAAAAGCTTTTCAATCTCTAGTTAAAGTATACCCGGGCAATTTTTTTGGTTTTATCTATTAAATAAATTTTTTCTTAAAACAAAATAATTTTTGTATGTTTTAAATTGAATAAATATTTGTTATGTCAAATTAAATATTTCTTTTTTAAAACTATCATTTAAATCATTATTGCTGTAAACACATTAAATGCACTAGATAAAATTACAAAAACTAACATTTATAACGACAATAGTTACTTGTTTAAATTAAAAATATATAATAAATTATCAAATTTGTTTGCATTTTAATAAACGTTATCTTAAATATCATTGACAGAAAAATATATTATTAAAAATAATCTATCTTGTTTAATTAAGAAGAGTTATTAGAAAAGTTAGAAATAGAGATTATAAATTGATGCTAGATCCCTTATAAATTTAGTGAAATTAAGCTTAAATCCGGTTTGTATCTAGCTAAAATTTAGAAAAATCCATTAATATTAGATAGGTTTTGTAAGTCTTCTGTTAAAATTTTTTTTAGTACCCTTTCGCGGTGTTTCCTTTCGCGTAAGGGCGGCGGCGAAATGAGTGGTTAAGAACTTTGGGTACAATTACCTCCAGAAATAGCCGTTTCCCCTTACATTTTTGGTGGAGTCGCTCAGGGTATTGAATCTTCTATCGGCTCAATACGGTTTTTGTACACCGAAAGTCAGCTCAGCTTAATAGCCCAAAACAAAACAACTAAAGCATAGCTATGGATGATATTGACGCCATACTGATCAATGTCGACAATAACAACATAGCCGATTCAGAATCAGATGCCGAAGCTAACGGTACATCTAATGCTCTACACACGTTGTCCTTGACCTACGGACTTGTAGGTCAGGGAAACGCATCCGAACATACGGAACAGAGTGATAGCTCGAGAGATGAGGACAAGTTGGATCGGTAGATAAGAAAAGCTGAGGCCCGAAATAAACTGCTTATAAAGCGAAAATCCGTAAGAGAACAAAAAAAGCAAAAACTTGTTGAAGTCTTAAGACAGCAAAATAAAACTTAAATTAGAAGAAGCCAATGAGTCACAACCGCTACTAACAACCCAATCAGTACCTAATGTACAACAGAGCTCAGTTATGTTGGGACAACCGAACATAACTAGAAATCTAATTCAAAACTTGCTGACAATAGCTCAGCCAATAACCCAATCAACACTAAATTCACAACAAAGCTCTTCAGTTGGTAGACAACAGCTTAATCTTGAGTTTAAGCCAAAGCTTACAAATACAGTTACAGCTAACGATGAGCACAAGCTTAAATCAAACTTAGCCTAACACAGCCGTCGACCCGATCTTTACCGAAGTTTTACAGCTATATGAAGCACAAAGACAGGCTATGCACACAACAACACAACAGCCGAAAGAAGTTGTGTTCAAACACAGACCGCCCGTATTTGACAAAATTAAAGCTAAAGCTGTGGATTGGTTGGAGAAATATAAAGCTATTGCCGCTAATAATAACTGGAATGACAGCCAAACGGCGCTTAATCTTCAAATGTCTCTAAAAAAAGCTAAGATATGGTTTAATAGCCAATTCAGAGGTAAGGATCCAGAATGGGATTACTTTATATTGGCATTCAATCTTAAATTCAAGCCAGTTCATTATGAACTGGAGCTACAAGCTTCTTTGCATACTATAAAAAAAAGAATTAATGAAAATCTAACAGCTTTTGTTGATAGTGTTTTAGATATTTTTAATAAAATTAATTCAGAAATAGATAAGAACTCAAAATTGGTATACATTAAGCGGAGACTTACAATACAATGTCAGGACTTAGCCATTAAAGATAAAATTTTGTCAGCTCTAAATGAAACACTTGTTATGTATGAGGAGAATAAAGCCCTTTCTAAGCTTACCTCAGGTTGATATGATCAACAGATCTCGCACGCTAATTGCGAAACAAATTAGGGCTATAAACCAGATTTTGATAGAAATTGAGATTTTAAGCCCCGTTTTTATCGAAATAAAAATCGAAAAAGTTTTGGAAGCAATCCAGGACAAAATTACGCTTGGTTTGACCCTTATAAACTAAAAGCTGATCCCAGATATACGAGAACTTACTCGAACACTAGGAGACAACTAAATTATGGTCAAAACAGACCGTTAGCTCAGCAACAACTGTCTAATCAGCCAATAAATGAATTTCAATTGAAATGCTTTAATTTCGAACGGTTAGATCATACTGTTCTTTTCTGTAAAAAAAGGTTCAATGCAGGAAAATTAGCTCAAGGTTTTGAGGAAATGAAACTTATGCTTAGTGAAGCCGTGTTCCGAAATTATGCTCAACCTTTAGCTATACAGTCAAAGCCCGAAATAAACCCTAGTTTACGAGTTATTGTTGGTTCTCAACTAGCAATTACGGGACAGATACCAAATAATATGTCTGTGACAACTACTATGCCGGCTTGGCATGAAATGGCACCTAATCCTAATAAACCATTAAATATGCTTTTAGGTATAACTCCTAAAACCCATTTTCAATTTACTCATATTGAAGATCAGGGAATAGCTCTAAATTTAACTTCAAATAATGTACCAATAATTAAGGTTTAGCTGAACGATCACAAATTGTCAGCTTTAGCCGATACCGGTGCCGCAATTAGTGTAATGTGTGCAACCTTAGCTAATGAATAAGGATTAGAGATCAAACCTTGGCTACATAGAGGCGTAAGAACAGCTAAAAATCGAGTGATAACTCTAATCGGTGTTGTCTACTCTGTTAGGATCACATACGGAAATACAAATACTGTT
Source organism: Belba bartosi (assembly GCA_034693685.1). Taxonomy (NCBI): domain Eukaryota; kingdom Metazoa; phylum Arthropoda; class Arachnida; order Sarcoptiformes; family Damaeidae; genus Belba; species Belba bartosi. Next base: position 15,902 of record JAQFXP010000617.1, read on the forward strand.
ATTCCTATTGTTGTACTATTAAAACTAGTTTCCCGACTGGTGTTAGTTATGGATTGTTTGCGCAAATTAGATGTTGTTATCCCACCAGGATGGAACGCTATAAGTTTTAGTTATAAACATTTATTTAATGAAACACTGGCTAAGCATAAATTAATACCTAGTATATATAAACGAGAATTAACTAATTCAAAAGAGATTTAAGCTATGACTAATCAATTAGTCAAATCAACTATTAATGATACTTAGGTTATCAATAAGAGAAAGCGTAATTATGGCAAAACTAGAAAACGAATAAATGTCAAGCTAAGCTTATGAAACTAAGTCTTGATTTAAACTCTGAATCATCTGAAGCTAAAAACAAAATAAAAATAGTGTCATAAATGACGAACAGCACTCAATACTAATTATAACAGCTTTGCCCACTAATGAACCAGAGGCTAATAGTAAACAACCAGACTTAATCGTTTGTAAACTCAGCCAGTCTAAGTTGATTCTTGCACACAGTGCACGTAAGCTAACGCTGAATGTCAGTGAAGACATTCAAGGTCTTCATAAAGTAGAGACTTACAGCTCATTAAGTAATAGTATGATTTTTGTACCTAAAGGTCTAGTCGAGCTAAATGAGGGAAAGTTTAGTTTTGGTGTAGAAAATAGGGCAAATGATAACTAATCTCTTACCGCTAATCAGCCCAAATGCATGCTTACTTATTTCATTAATGAGTATATTGATATTAATCAAGGCGAAAATCCGAATAATTTTTCTGAAATTGAACCTATAATTAGATCGAATTTGTCTCAAATAAATAATGAAAACCCATTGCTATGCTCAGTGACAGACTCTTCCGAAGCTGTTGATTCCAAAATAATTGATGAATATTTAAAACAATTCAATATTAATCAAACGATTAGTAAAGAACAAAAATTAAAATTAGGCCAACTTTTGTACAAATTTAAGGATAGATTTGTGTTTAAAAGAAATGATCTAGGCAGAATCTTAATTGAATCATATGCTATAGACATCGGAGACAATACTCCGATTAATCAAAATCCATATCGTTTATCTAAACACAAAATGAAAATTATTGAGTAACAAGTTCAGGATATGCTTAAGATTGGAATAATTCAAGCTGTTATTTCTAAATGGGCTTCACCTGTAGTTATGGTTAATAAACGAAATAAGTCGGTCAGGTTTTGCGTGGATTATAGGGCTTTAAATAAAATTACTGTTCCCGACCGCTATCCATTACTTTGCTTAGATAATGCACTTGACCTCCTTGGTAAAAGTGACATGTATACGACTTTAGATGCAGCCGCCATGTATTGGCAAATACCGGTTAAACCCGAAGACCAGTTTAAAACTATTTTTATTTGCCATCTTGGCACTTTTGGCTTATAATTTCATACCTTTCGGTTTGCTAAACGCTCCAGCTATTTGCTCTCGAGTTATGGCTAATATTTTTGAGAAAAAAAACAGGAAGACCTGCATAACTTTTTCTAATAAATTTAAGGCGCATTTAGAAAATATAATCAGGCTATTTATTCGCATGCGATTACATAATCTAAAGCTTAAACGATCAAAATGCTTTTTTGCTTAAGAACAAGTGTCTTATCTTATACATTTGATTAGTCCTAATTGGATTACTCCTGATCCCGAACGCACAGTTGCTTTAACGCGTTTACCGGTGCCTAAAAATGTAAAAGCCATTAGGTCATTTTTAGGCTTCTGTAGCTTTTATCGCCGTTTCATTTATAACTTTTTGCACAAAGTTTCATCTTTGAATCGCTTACTGAAAAAGAATTGCAAATTTGAGTGAAAACAGAACAACAATTAGCTTTCAAGAAACTCAATGAGGAGGTACTAAACCCTCCTATCCTAGCTCATTATAATAATAGCTCATCTTTTGTTTTACGCAATGATGCGTCAGGTGTAGGCCTATGAGCACATTTGGTGCAGATTCCACTTAGAGCTAAGCAAAGTAATAGTCAGTAGTTAGCTTGTGCCACTCGCACTCTAAGCCCAACCGAGAGTAATTACTTAATTTCTCATCTTGAGTGCTTAGTCATAATTTGGGCTGTTGATAAGTTCAGAACATATCTTTATGGCAGACGTTTCACAGTTGAAACAGACCATCATGTCTTGTGCTATCTAATGCGAATTAACAATCCCAATGCCCGCTTATGTAGATGGTTTTTACTATTACAGTCTTATGAGTTTATTATCAAATATAATAGTGGTGGGAATCATGCTTATTACGGTATCCAGAGTTAGCTAATCCTAAAGACCAGAATAAAAACTATTTTGATAGTGAAGAAGAAATCCCGGCTCTAATACCTATTTTGGCTGAACAATCTAAAGTTAATTTAGAAATAGTTAGTGAAAATATACCAAGTATGTTTCCAATCGAAAGCCAACATAATGATATGTTCGAGAATAAACAGAAAACAGCAGCTAATCAAAGGTCAGACATGCAGTAGAAGTATATAATTAAAACTTTAGAAAACCCGGCTAAAACAGACTCGAATACCAAGATAGTATTCGAAAGATATATTTTGTTTGATAAAGTTTTATATCGAAAGCTGAATGAGGGAAATAAATTAATATTTGTTTTATGTTTGCTTAGCGATAGGATTTCAGAAATGCTCTTTGCTTAACATGACAGTCCGACGGCTGGACATGTTGGTAAGGATAAGACTTACCAAAATATTCGCTTAAAATATTTCTGGATAAATTTATACATTGACGTGAATAAGTACGTGAGAAGCTGTATTAGGTGTCAGCTCAGGAAACATTTAACCCAAAAGCAAATTTTATTGTACCAGCCTTTGACTATAGCCGAAGAGCTTTTTCGCAATATCTCAATGGATTTAATAAGTCCAATGGGAAAAGAGAGTTATAGAAGGAATAAATATATTCTCACAATTAACTTTCGCTTAACTAAATATTCCTATGCTAAAGCTCTAAAAGATATTAAAGATAGAACAGTAATCAATGCTCTTATAAATAATTACTTAATGAAGTTCGGGCTGTGTGAGACTTTTTTCACAGATAGAGGAACCAATATTTGCAGCACATAAAGTAAACAAATCTATAGCTCGTATGGGATTAAGCATTTAAAAAACACAGCGTATCACACAAAAGTGAACGGTCAAACCGAACACTTTAACAAATCGCTAACCATTTTGATCCAAAAACCTTAGCTAAAAACCCCAGAGAATGGGATCAGTATTTAGAACAGGCGGTGTATGCGTACAATTGTGCACAGCATACAACCACTAAGTTTTCACCTTATTACTTAGTTTTTGGCCAAATCCCACAATTACCAATAGATAATCAATTGGGTTTTGAAAATTTAAGGGAAGGTATAGCTGACAGAGTGTCTGAATTGAGTAAAGTTATAGCTGATAGAGAAATAGCTAAACAAAACATTAAAATTTTACAGCTAAACAATAAGAGTCGAATTGATGCTAACAGGCAATTCAAAGAGTTTAGTAAAGGAGAATATGTTCTGTTTAAGCAAACTCACTTGCAGATACAAAAGGGATCAAAGTATCTGCCGAGCTACTCAGGCTTTTATGTAATAAACAAAAAGTTTCAGAGCTTACTTATAAGTTGTTGACTAAGAAAGGAACCGATATATATGCTATAATTCATGTAAATCGACTTAAACCATATTATAGTCGAAAGCAAGAATTTAATAAATTTGAAAGCAATTACAATACAGAAATAATCACAGACCCAGACATAGGCCCGGATGTGAACGAACAGCTCTTTAATGATGACACGAAAGTCTATGAATTAGACAATAAATTGCTAGTCGAAGACGTAAATGGGGCTAACACTATGTTGGAGATGGGTAAGCCAAACCAAACCATTACTCGAAGTAAATGAATTTCTAAGAAACCCATGCGTTACGGTAGTTGAGTGTATATGATTACACCAGTTTTTAAATTGTAATTAGCGTAAAAATTATTAATATTTATAAATATAAATATTGTTTATAATGCTGTCGAATTAAGATTTTAATTAAAATTATGCTGATAATAAAGAATATCTAACATTCTGAGTGTTTAACCGCTATATAAATTAAATGCTGAGCAGAAATTAAAGTTTGTTTTAAATGTTGTAATGATTAGAGAGCTTACTGTGACTGGCCTTTAAGCAGCGGTTCATGCTGGCTATAGCGGGTACTGAAGCTAACGCTCGTATCCACGTAAATCGATGTTTGAGGCGCAGCTTGAGTTGGTCATAGTAAGGGAGTATGAGTGTTTGGACAAACACGGTATTTGAGCTAACGCTCATATCTGTGTCAATGTGAGAATAGTCCTAATTATGGCTGACATATGAGCAGCGGTTTATATTGGCTTTTGTTGATATTTGAGTTTAAGCTTGTATCGACTTGAGTCGATGTTCGAGCTGTAGCTTGTGTTAGTTGTAATAGGTACTCACGATAGGTGCCTAGCTAACCTCGTATTAGAGCAAAAGTTTATATAGATGTTAGCGGGGACACAGGAAGAGGAATGCAGCATAAAATTGAGAGATTATTGCTAATACAGATGTTAAGAGCTCACGCTCACATCTTGGAAAACAAGCCGACTAGTGTGTGTGTAAGCCCAAATCCAGAAAGCAGTGGATGGCATTAGAAACGGCGTTGAGCCAAATACTATTTCGAACCCGAGCTAGCCAGCGCAAAGTGAGGAACATACCTAGTTAACAAGTAATGGCTACCGGACTGCATTATTTAAAGTTGTAAACCCCGGGCATATTTGCAAATTATTCAGCGTTTAATTTGCTATTTATTAGCCGAAGATCAGCAATTAATTTGCCATTTAATTGGCCGACAATCAGCATTACAGCGTTGGCAACTAATAGACCGGATTAGACTGCGTTTTAATTTGAGATACTGTTTATGAGAGAATATGTTGATTAAGGATTTTGATTATTGCCATAATAATCATTAAGCTTGAATTAAAGATTCTATATATTTATATTTGAATAAATATAATTGAAAAGCAATTCAGCACTTAGTGTTCAATAAGGAGATAATTAAAACCAATGTTACGCTTAAGCCATAAATTGATTTTTAAATTATATGTCTGATAAGAGTGAGAGAGAGACTATGATTTGTTTTGTTATTTAAAACTTAAATATATTGAAAGTAAATGCGAAAATACATGAAAATAGGCTAAACTATGAATTGAAAGCCAAGTTTATGAGAGCTATACACAGTAATTATATTGAATTAATATTATTCAAATCAGTTTTTTATGCAATTTTAAGACCAAGCTATAAAATAAATAATATGTCATAATATGAAGCTGAGTATATAAGCCACTAAAACTAAAAGTTATAAACATTTGCTCTCAGATGTGTTTAAGAAACTAAACAATCCATTTATTACAACTTAAGTAATGAGAAATGGCTAAAAATAAGTTAATTGTGATTTTAATATTGATGCTGAGCTTTATTTTGTGTAAAATAATTAAAGCCTATATACAAACTAATTAAACTTTTGCAATAAGTTTTGAAAACGTTCTTGATGTTATGTCCAAAGCTATAGAAAACTTAATTGTCATTGTTACTAAGGAAATATAAAACAAATTATTATTCGTTTGTTTGAAATAATTAGCTCTAATAACCAATTAAAGCCAATGAACTGTCACTCAAGTGACAAATAGCTTCAAATTAATCAAAGCCACACGTAATCAATAGCTTAACACTAATATAGGCCTAAAAATAAACGCATTGTTTGAAAGTATAAGTCGTGAATAGTATTTTTTTAGCAAAATCAATCAAAAGTTAATTCAACTGAATTTATTTTAAATTGTAATCAAAGCCGATCTGAATCACAATTATGGATTTAGACCGAAAGAGACGATCTGTGAGTAGTTTGATTTTTATCAACTCGCGAGCCGAATCAATGGAAACCAATATCAACGACGAGTCAAATAAAAGCCTCATGAGTGGCCGTTATTACGATAATCATATCACAGATTAGCTGAATATGGATCTCATGATTGGTGACCAAAGTGAACCCATAGATAATGTTATAGCCACACAAAGTAGATTTGAAGAGCCGAGCCGTCCCTCAATGGACACAACTGACCGAATATTTGAACTCTTGAGTAAGTCTCAAAACAACTTAAATAATACTAACAACGATTTACACAAAGCTCACAACGACTTGAGTGAAGCCAACAAAGAACTGACGGAAACGTTGAAACGGAAGAACTCATTGAAAATAAAAAATGAGTTAATGAAAGCCAAACTCAAAAGACGAGATAAAGTAAAGACAATCGACAAATCAAAGCGAATAGACGTCGCGAATCTACAAAAGACTCACTCTTTTCAGAATCGAATGTATTCACTCAATAGTGAGTTAATCGTTGCAAAAGAAGTCAACCGACAGGTGTGTAATAACCGAAAGTCAGCCTATAATCAGTGGTTAATTGATGGCGAGAAGGCCTGCCGACGCTCTCATGGACCGATATAAGAAAAGAATATTATATATATCAATAGTCTGGAGAGAGATGACCAAAGATATGAGCAAAAGCTACTTCAAACGCATTCTCAACATACATTCCCAAACAAACTATCGTTTCCTCAATACAACAACTCCTATCTGTCCCGCTCTCTCGATAGGGTTAAGGAGAAACAGCCCGACCAGACGGTAAAGTTGGTTCCGGTCGAATTCAAATACCGACCCCTGGACTTTACGCCGTATGGCAATAACGGAAAGCCATACAACCTGACATACGACAAATTAACCAAAGGTTATAATTATTCAATTGAATTAATTTCCGCACACCTGATGCCACCAAACAGGAGCCGATTGAGGTCTAAACTTTGCGGAGTGGCGCCAATGGCCAACAATCCGATTGTCAAATTACCGGTAGAGCCAGTAATAGCTGAAAGAATTGGAAAAAAATTGTCGGAATTAAAGAAACAGTTCAAAGCCGGTAAGCCAGTCGACCCAAACTTTCATCAACTATGCCGGACTGTCGACGATAGTCGAGCCAACCATTGCTCAGATTTGAACTCAGGTCCTAAGCTTGGGCACTTTAATTGAAGTGCCGCCGATGTTTGGAATTGATTACTACTTCAATCAGATGTCAAGCCCACCGGCAAATCAAACCCAAAAGAGAATAACAAAACCTTCAAATGCTTTGAGTCAAGACTCAGACAAAGACAAGAGAGAAAGAGTAGAGTCGAGCAGAACAACATAACCGATTTATACTGTGTTTGGATGATTAATTTGCCGAGAAGGTGGTTTTTGATTTTCGCTACATTTTTTCTGCCGGAAATATTTTTGGTCTGGAGTGCGACTATTTATACTACTAATGACATATTGCTTCTTATTTATATTATTAAATCTATTACAGTCATATCTTATTAACACTAAATGCTTACTAATCAAAGTTATAAACAGATTACTCTATCAAACCCTTATTAAGTGCACATCTTTTTCCGTATAAAACCATGTGCATTTCATTTCTGTATTGAAGCTCAATCAGAGCTGTTGTTTTTTATTTGAATCAATAAAGTATTTCTTTGTTTAACTATGAGTTTGTCTATTATTTGTTGATACGAGTGCTTCAAGACGAACTGATCTACTAAGACCGGTCCTGAGTTACATCGGAATAGTCATCACATTATTGTGTGACCACTTTAGTGCTTAGACCGGTCACCTGACTTGGTCTCAACCCCCCCCCCACACACACACTAAACGGTCATTACAATTGTATTTAAAAACAATTTAAATAAATAGTATATTATTTTAAATTTGCTATTGTTATTATTAAAAACTATTTAAATTTAATTTTTAGATCAATATTTGTGCCTAATTAAGTTTTGTCTAAATAAGACTAATTGTAATTAGTTTAATCCTAATTGATTACAACTTATATTATTGGATAAACTAATATTTAATTAATTTTGTTCATTATTAAATAAATTATGACATTAAATCGATAATATACAAATTTTTACATTATTTATTAACTAATCAAATGCATTTATATTGAGGTTCAAAGATACTATTATCTATTTTACGTCAAGGTAATATTTGCAATTATTATAATTAATAATTATTTTAATTAATATGAATAATAATGAATACTAATTAATTATATGTCGCGTTATAATTGAAATAAATATTATGTCAATTTAACTTAACATAATTGACTTGTTAATATCGCAATAAAATATTTTTATAGTTATATTAGTTTATTTATTGATAACTACTAGTTTATTTGAATTTAAAATAGGCATTTCTAACTTTAAATTTATTCAAAATGTTAAAAACAAATAGATTGATAAGTTTAAACAAACCAATACCACTTAAACTACGGATTGATTGCGCGTCAACTGAATTATATCGAATCGGTTTGTGTCTGAATAGAGCTAACGATGACATCAGTTCTGTTCAGAGAAGGTCTGCAATACATAAACCTATTCTCGTATTTATTGTATTTTTTCAATTTTTAGTAAAATGTTTTATTTTAAATTTTATAAAAAAATGAAAATTTATATATTTTTGTAATATTTGGCGATTATTTACATTATTATGGAATTCGGTTTCAAATTTCATTATGTATAATTTTAATAATGATTTTATGCATTGGTTCACAATCTGTGTATTACTATAACTATAGAAATGGTATAAAACCGACATTTCTTGCAGTGTTTGAAATGATGTCGGGTTTGCGTTCGCCTATAAGTATAGGTCTTAACAATAATAATAATATTTTGAAATTGCTATTGAAAGCAAAAATTTTGTTTAAATTAATTCAATTCAACAATAAAAAATTTATTCCAATTTTTTTAATTTTACTTATGTTTGTTCCATATCTACAATATTGCTCTTTATTTGATATAATAGTTTTTGGTATTCTTAATACAATACTATATTTTATATTTAATTATTACTTATTTAATGTATTTGGTTATCAATTAATATATTTTTATTTAATTTGTTGTTATTTGAAAATTAAACTAAAATTCATAATTTATGTTAAAACAAATTTTAATTATAATTTAAAATATTTTCGTTCAATTGATATGATTTATAGAGAAATGTGGCGTGCGTATCGAGTCTCCTGCGGCCTGAGTTGATCTCCCGGTGCTCTCCCAGTCACCGGCAGTGGACCCAATATACACGGCCACTGATTTGTTGTAATGTTGGCTTCCGTGGAGTAGTTCTCACTCGAACTTCTCCTTCTCTCTTGTTCTCCTCCTTGGCCTCCCTGGCCAGGCGCACCGGTAGTTCGAATATGTGTTGGGGTGTGTCACCGGTTGGTGTGGCACAAGTCTCAACTTGACTCACTCGCTATTAGATAGTCTGATATAACCGGAAGTTCGACTTACAACGACTTCCGCTTTGCATTCACATATATATAAATAATAGTAGACTTTATTTAAAATCAAATTAAAGTTTTATTTAATAATTAATTATAAGTAGAGCTTAATAACTCTTATTGTGCACAATATATATATTAGTCGTAGCTTAACGTTTAACAACTAATTAATAACTGAACATTGAGATATAGAATACATTTTCTTATATAGGTTTTAAATACATTGAATTGTGTTTTAGATGACTGCTTATAGTCAGTCATACAGTCATTGATGATATCACAAACTCATTCATAGATTAACATAACATACAATCATTAGATTGAACTAAACTTATATTCAACTCATTAACAAATATACAAATTAATGCTTTACGCATAAAGGGCTTAACTTGGCTCCTGACATCACCGCCGGACAAAAGTTGCGACAGTTTTTAAGTTATAAAATAAGTTAAAAATTTGTTGAAAACTTTGAAAAAAATACAAAATATTAAAATTATTTAAATATTGAATATAAATTAAACAAAGTTTTGATTACTATTGCTTGTGTAAGCCCTCACAAGATTAACTTCACTAGATATTTCTATGTTATAATCAGAATAAATTCTGGACGTTTATTACAACATACAAAAATAAGTGAAATTTAAGTGAAAAAAATTATATAATCAATAAATGAAATAATATTTTAACAATAAATTAAATTATATAAATATAAACTTAACAAAATTAAATTATACAAAATATTAAACTATTAACTAATATAAAGTATGTCATTTGTCCGCTTATTTAGAAACTATTGTCCTTTTAATTACTTATATTATTTATTATTATCTATTAATTATTATTATTTTGGTACCAAAAACTCATTATTTATTATTATTAGGTCTACAAACTATTATTATTTATTATTATTGCGAAACTTATTATTATTGCGGAACAAAGAGAACATAACTTATATATTTGCTAATTAACAACTTATGAAAAAAAAATAAAGAATTATTAATAATAATATCAATTAATCAATTCAATTGTGCAGGTAATTAAACCAAAGCTGGCAATTAAGCAGAGCTTATACACAAAATAAATATCATAAAAGACATTAAATATTAAATTAAATTTTGAAATAAATTAAGATAAAAAAAAATTTTGAAAATAACATAAAGTTCTACTACAAAATCAAGACAATATTCATAAAACTTCTTGCACAGATGCCGAAGCATCTTACTGGCCAATTAAGGAGAGGTTAGCACAAGAAAATTTCACAAAACATGCATTAATTATGCATTCAAACAATACATTAAAAATTTAGAAAAATTTAGAAATAAATTTTAGAATAAATTTAGAATAAATTGAGTTTAAAGTTTTACAAATTAAATATAAAATTAAATTAAATCAAACTGTGAGTTGAATTGAGTTGAATATGAATCGCGTTGCTATGGGGTGTGTTGGCAAACGCGAGGTACGTTCCGGGCCTGGTGTTGACCCGTTTAGCTCCTCCACCATGATGTGGCGTGCGTATCGAGTCTCCTGCGGCCTGAGTTGATCTCCCGGTGCTCTCCCAGTCACCGGCAGTGGACCCA
>JAQFXP010000618.1:0-26816 GCA_034693685.1 Belba bartosi
AATGCCATCAATGCACTGAATGGTGAGTTACGAGAGACAGCACTAGATATTGAGAGATAGAGATAGAGTTCCCTTACGTGTTAACCACCAAAAGATGTTCCCTTCGAACCGATATGAGTTGTACTGCAGCAGCAGCTCTGCTCAGGTGTACGACTGCAGGGACTGTAGGGACTGTAGGGACAGCTGCAACCAGATTAGGCTTATGTAATAAGTTATATATGCAGTGAATGCATTCACATTAATATGGTTTGTGAGACAAAAGGCTGGAAACACAAGAAGGCATGAAATGGCAATAATTGCTAAAACACCACAAACTCACTAACACTGACAACAGAGCCAAACAGAGCTAACCTGAAAGGTATGGAAAGAAACTTTTCTCAAAACACTTTTTCACACAAATAGCAAATCCTTCGAAAAGCGAAATTTGTTCCGCATTTTCGCCAAATTTAATGGAAAAATCTTTTCTTTTGGTTTTGACGTAAAAGATAAATATTGTATTAGTTTTTGATTAAAGAACTATTACAACAAAAAACAAATTCAAAAGAGAGGAATAAACCGTACATTCATTTAGAAATTATAATCAATAAACAGACAATCACTACACTATATAAACCAAATTGTTTGCTGTTTTTTAAATGCCATTCATCTCAGCATTTGTTTGAGCCTTTATTTATATGACTCAGGATTTTCATCAAACACTAAAACTTTGATTAATTATAGCAAATGATACAAAACAAAGAAAAAGAAGTTTTCTTTAAACACAAACTCAGATTTTTTAGGAAAAAAAAGTAAAAACAATTGTAAGTTAGGGTCAAAAATATCAGTTCACCTCATAAGTCAATACAAATAAGTGACCAAAACTTTAATGACATAACAAGATAATACTGTATAATAATTCTTGGAGTTGACCAAAAAGATTAATTCAAGTGGCAATGTAGAATTTTATTTATATTCTCAAAATAAAAAAGAACAACTCTAAATTTTGAAAAATTGTTTAGTTTATAAAACATTAATTTAAAGCTTATTTTTGCCAAATTAATCAAATTAGTTTCCCGTTTTAACCTTACTCATAGCATAAAACACAACATAACTTCAGTGTTAACTAGTTTTTGACAATTTAATATTTTTATTTAAAATTTAAATAAATTTTAAAAAATTAAAACAAAACTTTATTAGTACTAACAAGTAAGGTTTAAAGTAATTAAATTTATTAGTTATAAAATATGAATAAAAAGAATTAAGATTAGAAATAGATATTCATTTATTGCCAAAACTAATTACTACTAAAGATAAGTTTAATTTTTATGCTATGTCTAAATCTATATTCATTAAATCGATCGAGCTTGGTCAACTTTACAATAGAATATATTGAATAGAATCTCTTGTTTATTGAAATAAAATATAAATTGTATGGAAAAACATTTGAAATTTTTATACTTAATTGCATATTAATTACTAATCGATATTCAGTGCCACAAACAGTGAAACAAAAATCAATATTCAGTTTATTAAAGTATAACAGATCGTCTCAATAATAATAATAATAATAATAATTGACTAACCGTTTAATTAATTAATTAATTAATAAGACTTAAAACACTAATGTTGTAATTGAAAAATGATGTAAATTAATGCCTATATATAAATATATTGTATGAAAAATACTTGTATGAAATTCTGCTGTAAAGATCATTTTATCAAAATTTTAATGTTATCTCATATTATGAAAATAATAATAAAATTTATAAGTTTAAAAAAATCAATACTTTGTTTTAATCATTTAAAATCTGCCATGGCATTTTAACACAAATAATTATTAGTAATATAAATTGTTTCAAAGCTATTGAATTTGTTATTATATTAAATAATAATATAAAATATGCTCTGAATTTATAGAATTTATTTTTTTTAATTATATTATTAAACAGAAGTCATAAAAGAACATTAATATTATAAATAATAATATAATTGAATAAAAGATTTTTTAAATACAATATTTAATTATTAATAAAATGGTTCTAGGTATCTTATTTTTACTAATAATTAAAAAAGTTGACAATTGTAGCTCTATACAATTGTTTTTAATGCATTAAAGCCTAATATTTTATACTTAATAAATTGGCAAACATTTCAAATAAAATGATATGATATTTGACAATCTCATCAATTTTATTCACTAATTAGTTTATTGTAAATTTTAATTTTTTTTCTCAATTGAGTTATTTATTTACAAATAATTCTCAGTTTTTCAAATGTTAGCAAAAAATCTAAAATAGATTATATGGAGATCTGCCAAAAGAGACAGCAGTCCCTAACAAACCAGCAATTGTTAACTGCTTTTTCAAGCGGAACCGTTTGGTATAAAAACAGATACAAAATATCAATAGAAAATGTAAAGAGAAAATTGAATCCAATCTAATAGACATTAAAAAATTGGATCCATTGATCACTGAAATCATTAGCTGATGTCAGCAGTGATTTTACAAATGGTTTACTATTTTTTGTGATTTACCACTTATGGGTTCAATACATAGTATAGAAAAACAGAACAAATAGACAAATGATAAGAAATAGTGTAGTTGTGAAGCCTGGCTGGTGTTCACAAATAATAAATGAGCCAGCTTGATACAGAGACATTGATTGATTTGGTAGATGTGCTAATGTCTAATTGCTGATCACTTTAATGTTTTGCATATCGTTCGGGTCATACAATCAAAATCTCTGGTAATTCGATCCATTCGAATGCCATCACTGCTCAGACGTCCAATACTTAAGCGCAATATGTCTTACAATGCCGTTCAGAGCTATGCCGTCAGAATCGCAATTATTCTATAAAATATGATATACTATATCTAAAGATGGCTTTAAATATATCAAAATGCGTGGTTTGTTCAGACTCTGCATGTGTGCCGATTGCCAATTCATTTGTGATAGTATTGCTTCAAACTATCGAATGGAGTATAGCTTCCAAAACAGTCTTATATTGTTCGGTCGGTCTCTCAAATAAATGAATTGAAAAAACAACACTAAATACGTAGTAGTCTTATATAATAAAAAAAACTAAACAAATCTGTCTATAAAACAAATGACAGACAAAGTAATAAACAAATGAAGAGAAGAAAAACTAAAATAAAAACTCGAATTATCTGTTTTTGATGGTTCGAGAGTTGAGGTACACTTTTCGAGCATTTTCAAGCTCTGAATGTGCGTTAATATAAGGAAATGCAACGGCAGTGCAAAATAGGAAATAATAATTGCGGTTATATATGAGCAGATTATCTAATGGCAACACGTGTTTCGGTGTGTGTCCACACTATCCGCACAAATCTTATATCTGTAACACAGCGTGAGATTAAGCAAAAAAGTTGAGCTCAGGTTTGAGGCTTGTGTTCACTGGGGGGTCAGGAGATGCACAGACAAACCATTTTTATTCTCAAGAATGGAAGTAAATGTTCGGTTACTTAAATAAATTGCTTCTTATTTTTTATTCACCTTTTCATAGCAACTCAAAAAGTGTAGTAATTTTGGTTTTTTACATCGAAATAGTTGATTACAAATATGAGTATAGAATATAAGTTAAGCAGGAGAAAAAGAGATACTATGATATTTTCACTTTGAGCTAAAGTTTGATAATAACTTAAAATTTATAGTAAATAAAAATTGTTTCAGGCGATGTAGATAGTTTAAAAGTTTTGTTTACTATATTTAAAATGTCTTATGATATGCAATAATTTTAATTACAAAACACAAAATACTTAATTTATTTAAACAATTCGTAATTTATATGACTTCAAAGAAAATAACAAAAATAAAATTTTCTCTTTTTTATGCTTGCTAGATTAGTCTCACGATTTTGTTTTATTGTTGTTTAAATTGAAGTAGTTTCTATATTTTTAAAAATTAAATAAAAAATTAACTTAAATATTATAACTTTCAAGTACTGTAAATCAAAACTATATAAATGTTCAAAATAATTAAATTGATTGCAAATTAATTGTGTTTTTTTTAAATATATATATAATTTAAAAAAGAAAACAATTTATAGTTTTGGATCAAATTTAGAAATCAATTATAAGTAATATATGGCATCGAAATAACTTTGAGGACATTATTACTTTAATTGATTGTTGAAGTGAGCGATCCTTTGAAAAAGTTTAGCTAAAAAGAAGTAAAATCAATATTAGCCTCTCGTTTGACGTGTTATTAAATAATGTTGTATTGGAGTTAGTATTGAAACTTCAACATTGAATTCCACTTGTGTTTCATTGATTATATTATTGTGTAAACACTAATGTCAAACAAATTTATTATTACTTTTATTCTCGACTTTATTTTGAATAATTGAATGAATAGTATAGTTAAAACATATTATTTGATTAAATATAACTAAATAATTAAACTAATAGACAGTTCAATATAAGAATAAATCTTTATTTCCATAAATGTTAAGACAACACTCTATGTGTCAATAAATCTTTTATTTCTCTCTCAATTAAAATACATTTTGTAAATAAAAATAAGAATTTTATTTATTATTCCGAATTCAAACAAGACGAAATTGTTTTCATTAGAGATTAAAACGATATTATATAATCAAGTTGATAGCAAAGTCTTGTTTGCAAAATAAGTTTGTTTAACTCTTTTTTGAATTTAAATATTTAATTCTTTTCAATTATTATCATAAAAGAATTAAACAAAGATTTAATGTCAAACATAAAAAATTACAAATAAGTTATATTTTGATTAATTTAAGACTTATGTAATTTTTTAAACAAATTTGTATAAAAAGCGATGAAAGACTGAATTAAAGTTTTTTTTTTCTGATGTTTTTATTTTGTAAAATAACTATTCAAATGAATTGATGCTGAGATTAAAGTTAAGTTTTTATGCGTTTTCTTATACACAACTCAAGTGAAGAGAACATAAAAATCTCGATTTATTTCATAATACAAAACACAATCAAAAGAATTTAAATATTGTTTTTAATTACCGGCGAAAAAGCAAATGCAAGTCTAATGTGAATGTCTTAACTCTATCATATCGTAGACAACACATGATTTTGAGCTTTAAATTCTTGTTCTTTCTCTTTGCCAGAGATTACTCTTTTGAATCAATTCATAAATGCAAAGCCGACTCATTTCAAGGCTTTCCTTTCTTTTTCCTTTCTATTTAAAGCCATTTTTAATTTACGTTTTGTTCAAAATTATTCTTTTTATTAGAATTGATATGAATTGATATGCTATGGATTTTATTAGAATAATCTTAGCTTTGATTGAATAGACTCCCACTTCTCGTATAAAGCGTTTTGAAAACTATTGTTATTTAAATGCAATTGAATTGAAACGCTTTATGAAAGTGAAACAAAAACAACATTTAATCGAATAAAATAACGATTTTTATTATTAAAAATACTATACAATAATATAATTAAATAGTTGTTTTTTTAAGAAAAATGAAAATTTACTAGATGGTAGATCTAAGATCTAATATAGAGTAAGAAGATTGAGTCTCAGATAAAATATTAAAAATTTCAAATTATTTAATTAAAAATAATTTATACAGTTAGAAGTTTAATTTAATTTATATTTATTATATTTTGTAAATATTAAAGTCCATAATTAATATTTTGAAAGCTTAAAATTAATTGTTTAGCAAAAATCAAATTATTAAATATTAAAAATGTAATTTTAAAACCTTATTAATTCTCGACTTTATAGTATGATTTCAACTGAAACTCGAGAGTATTTTGTAAAAGCATTTCTAGTTTTAAATTAGATTTTGATAATTTAAACGTAAAAATATGAATTAATAATTTGTTCAAATATACAAAAAATAATTTGCATATATTAATAATATAATATACTTTATTTGTAAAAGGCATGGCTTAAGAAATGGAAAACTCTTCTCTAATGAAGTAATATGTATGCTCTCAACAATTGCGAATATCTATCAACAAATTTTATTTTAAAATTTATTTATTCATTCGTTTATTTTTTTCATATATATTTCAATCATATTCTATACGTTCGCCCAATAAAACATAAGAAAAATTATTTAATTTAAAGGAAGAGATTGTTTAATAGAGTATTGATGTCTAAGTTCTTATACCCATTCAATGACATAAAGCTTTGGATTTGATTTAGAATAAAGTAATTTAGAAATATGCAAATAATTAGTAATTAATAACACAAACAGAATACAGTTGTAAATAATTGTTAAACTGAACGCATATACAGAAACATAATTCAAAGTTAAACCGAAAGTTTGTGCGGATCTGAATGAAGACAATTATTTATGAATGAATGAAACAAAATAAGGAAAATGCACTTTATATTAGTGTTAATAAACTTTTTATTATATTTGTGGACACATCACGTCATTTCACAATTAGTGTTTGACTTTTACTCGAATTTGATGAATGATTAGTAATTTAATTCATTAATTCAATTCAAGTTATTTATATTGAATTAAGAAATAAAAGAATTAATTAAAAATTAAAAATGAATTTATTAGTTTAATTAAATGGATTGCTGGGTATATAAATAGCATAAAGAGCAATTTTGAATGTATTTAAGGATTGCGTTTAATATCGCAAACTGTACAATATGTGGAATATGTTTAGACAGACAAACAATTTGAGAATCGCAACATTTTTTAACTACTTGTTTAAGTTGGACTCAATTCATAATACTATATGACTTAAAGGATTCTTTAGATAGCAATTAGAATATTCGCCGATTAGGCAAATGATTAGAATTTGGGTAACTCTGAGCAGACTATGTGTTGATAGACGTGTTGATCCCCAGGTCTCTAATTTAGTGATAGCGGCCGACACACAATTACAAAGTCTATGCGCTTTCGCTCTGTCTTTCACTTTGGGCTTAAGTTACAGTTTCATTCAATTTCCAACCGAATGAACGTATGTCTCGTATTGTAAACTCTTATACTGCATAGTATACTGGTACTGTAACAGGTATATTTCTAAATTGCCTCTATTTCTACCCTCTAATCAAAGTCGTAAACTTATGCGGTTAACAATATATAGATAATAGCTATTCAATCAAATTGTCATTAATTAGAGAATGCCTGAAATTTGTTTTGAGTAATAGATTGTTACTATATTTGACCATTAAGTTTGAACTATTTGTTTCCGTTTGGAACATCTGTTCACTTTTACTAACGTTTTCAATACCGTATTGAGATTATTCATATTAGCAGGGATTTATAAGGGGGGTCAACCAAAAAATCCCTCTAATTTTAAAAATTGTCATTTATCCCCACTAGAATTTGATCCGCAAAAAGGTACCAGCTTACAATTTGCCGACCGCCTTTGGAAGAATTTTCTTAATTTGTGGAAATCCAGTTTAAATTCAGTTAAATCAGACAAATTTTTCTCATAAATATATGAGGATTTTAGCGTTTTAAAAAACCTCTTCTCTGATAACCCCCTAGGTTTTTGAACAATTTTTTTTAATTCGCCCTCTGAATCGGCCAACCTTATGAATCTCTGATATAGTATAAATGTATAATACTGTATATAAATATATATATAATTAAAAAGTTAATGAATAGAATGAATTAATAGCAAATTGAATTATTTTGGCTAAACGACAAATTTAAAAATCATTTAGGCAAGCTAACAAAACAAATCAAATTATTGTGATGTAAAAAATTACTGTATTTTTCATTTGGGTTATTTTTAACATTTCTAAACAATCCATTAAATGTTTAATTAATGATCTCTATTATCCTAAATGTAATACTCAATCAATTGTTATCATATTTTCGTAATACGTATATAACTATCAATATTTGTATTCAATGTTTTGATGAATTTATTTTGCAAGTCTTAACGATACCATTAAATAAATATTTAGTGAAGCCATCACTACTTGACAGACATATAATGTATTGGATTTCAATTACAATTTAATAAATAACAAAAACAATTTTTTTTGAATGGCTTTAAATGCAACAAAAAGTCTTGAATTGTTTTCCAAACAAATAGATTATTTTTTTCCAAATCATTCATCAATTTTTATAAAGAGATAAATAAAAAAAAATGGTTAACCGAAACATAATTGAAGACGTCTTCACATTTGATCTGAGAACGAGTGATGGGAATAAAAATTATTTTATTGATTAGAGTTTTTATTCAATCAGACATTTAATTGTTTAAATTTAAAGCAACTCTATATTGAGTTAGATTTAAATTATTTGTAAATTTTGATTAATAATTCATTCAAAACACATGAGTGCCTCTAATTTGTAAATTTAAAAATAATAATTTTAATTAAAAGCAATTAATCGATTTGTGAACTAAGAGGAGCCGAAGCGGTTAAATGAGTGAAAGTGATGTTTGGAAACAAGCGATTTATAATGAATTAAGTTTGCAGTGAAATGGGAATTGGAAGAGATCGGCCGTAACTGAAGCTTTGTGTGACTCAACTCAACGATACAATTGCCTCAATGTCGACATATTTTCCATTAAGAGATTATTGTTAGCAAAATAATGATAAATGAGCTAATCGTAAATTCTCTATTTTATCCGCAAATACATTTGCTATAGAATTGCGACTCTTTTCATATCCTTTTATTTAACTTTTGTTCATTTCTTGACGTCAGAAACTATAGATTTAAGCGTTTCATCACTTCATCACTAGAGCGTTACGACCAATACGAATACGAAATATACATTTTTTATTCTCTCTCTCTCTCTCTCTCTCTCTCTCTCTCTCTCTCTCTCTCTCTCTCTCTCTCTCTCTCTCTCCTGCTTTCTCTCCTTCTCTCTCTCCTGCTCTCTCTTCTGCTCTCTCTCTCTCCCATCCTCCCGGTCTCTCCCTCTCCCTCCCCTATTCCATTCCCTCTCTATTATCAACTATAGTATTATTTGCTTATTGTCCGATCCATTCATTTATTGACACAACTATGCGATTGACTTGATTTGTATAATTTGTAGTCAGTCTTCCGGTCTCTCAACTCTCAACCTTTACTTTTTATCGTAATTATACAAACAGGTCATCATTTCCTTTCAGAATATACTTTAATGTATTTTCTTTTTGTTTAACAATTTTTATTTAGCAATACTATTGATATTATAGATACGCTTAATGTGAACCTAAAACAACTAAATAAATAATAAAGATTTGTTCGATAAGAGTTGTGTTGTGTTGTGTTGGTGTGAATTCCGATATCAAGTTATTAGAAATAATCAAAACATGAATTTTTACGACTTATTATGTTTTTGATCCGAGAGAGGGGGAGGTCCAGGAGAGCTTTCAATTATAATTTTATAATATCTATCCAACCCTTGCCCAGTCTATGATAAATTCAAAGGAACAAACTTATTATTTTTGATTCTATAAATTTATATATTTCTGTAGGAAGAATTACCCAGATCATGTATTATGTGGTGACCCCGGTTTGATTTCGCTCCATAAAACTTCAACTTCAACTTGAAACAAAAATATTTTGTATTTTTAAATTAGAAACGATTTTTTGGCTTTTGATAGTTTTGATCGTTTGATAGTATTTTTTAAACTATTTAAAATAAATAAATGTTTTTTATTTAAATTATACAAATTTTTTCGCTCAAGTCTTCAAATTTATTATGATTTTTGAGATCTTTCAAAATAAGTTTAATATATTTATATATGTTTTACTTTATTTTATTAAATTTTATAGGTTTTCATTGGTTTTAATTCTTTAATAGGAATCCTATAAATAGAGTCATCGAATCATTAATTCATTTGTTCTCATTTTCTCAGTTCGGATATAATAAACTCATTTTTATGCATTGGTTTTATTTAAATACAGAATATAATAAATTACTTTATATTCCAATATTTGTAGTTATCTTATAATACATTTCAATCAGTTTGAAAACAAAAATTAGTTTTATTTTGTTTTTAATTCGTTTCAAAGACAGAAGAGTATATCGAAAAAAGCCAATAATAATTCGAGTCATTCAGAATCAGTGCATTAAAACAGTTTTTGTTTATCTCATAATTTTTTTAATACCATTAAATGCAAACTACATATTATAGCGTATATTATAAGTGTCTATACTTTAGAGACTTTTATTATTTATTGTTTGAATAATAACTAACTGTTGTGGGCATTAAATTTGAAATGATATAAGAGTAGGCACTGTCATAAATCCAGCAATCATAACTAATTCCAGCAATACTACATTGCACTGTACAATGCAATTGTTCTATGGCATAGCTGCTGCAGAACAGGTATGAATGTATGAGTGTATGACTCTATGATTGTTTGTGTGCAGAGTCAGTGAACACTATTCATTAGATTTGTTGTTCTATCAATGGAATGGTTGCCGAATGTCATAATCGCGGAAAACAATGAAATGAATGCAATAAATATTTCCGAATACATGACATTCAATGCATTATTTACTTTGTTTTACTTGTATTACCTGAAAATTGGCAAATATAGTAATAAAACTAATATATTAATTAAAATTTTCTAGTTACTGAATTACTAATGCTTAATTAAAACCAAATTTTAAAAGCCCAAGATGGTATTTGAAATATATTTTTAATTTAAATTTTGTAATTAATTCAAAGAAATACTTTACAAATGAAGTAATAATTTTCAAAAGTTTCGATTAATCTATCTTTAAATCTAAGAATCGAAATAACGATTACTTAAAATTACATAATTTCAATCAAAATATTCAGCGATTAATTATTTTGATATCAAATACGACTGGGGTTTCGACATTCTAACTAAACATATACTGGCAGTACATTATAATAACAATAATATAAATTTATTTTTTATTTTAATATTTTAATTTTGGAACGATTTTAATTAAATATAAAACCAGAAAAGGATTAAAATGATCCAAATTGATAGAAACTCGATTAGAGTAATGTAGCGCAAAATTACTCGTGTTTTCAAATACGGGCTTAGATCGGAATTTCAGTGAAAAAATAAATCACAGATTTCGACAACAAATTATTTTTTTCTAATTATTTCGAGGATTACTATCTAAAACTCAATCCTTTTCCATATGATCAGTGATTTAATGACAGTCAAGGCTTTAATTACCAAATATGACCTCATCTACAGAACACATATACAGTACTTCAATAAATGTAGGATAAAATACAATTAAAGTTAGATTAGAAATTATAATATAATTTATAATTATTCTTAATTGTACGCTTAAGTAATATATTTTAAGATGCGTTAAAATAAGTTTTAAAATCTTTTTAAATGACAACCTGATTTATTTTTTGTTTTGTTTTTTGTCATCATCTAATGTTAAAATTTAATAATTAGGTATATATTTGTTGAAACATTTGCGCCAAACTAAATGTCAAAAAAGTTTTGCCTTAAAAATAAAATTTTAAAAAATAATAGATTATATATAAAGTATATAATAGATTGCATATAAAGTGTATTTTATATTTAGAGTATAATTACGTGAAATGAAGAAATAAGATCAAGAATAGAAATCGCAAACAAATTTTATTTACTTATTCTAATTGTTTAAGTGATTATATGGTAGAAAACACATCGAAATATTGTATTTTGAATTAGTATATGTCTCAGTCTCACCCATATATTCTTTTCTTGTATTTTCAATCTATTAAACAATAGTCAAACAGCAACTCGAATGTTGAGGTCATTTAACTTTTGAAGTCTTTATAAACTTAAATATTAATTTATAGTTTATTTTAAATAAAATTGCAATTCATATATACAATACTCAGAATAATCGCTGAATTATGTTTTCGAATAGTTTATGTAATAATAATTATTATTGCGGTCAAAGTTCACAATTTATCATCAATTTTTCAATTCTGATTATGCAGTTTTCGAAAAAATAATTAAGTGATTAAATATATTGCTTCGAATTAACTATAACCTAAAAATTGACAATTAATTGAAATTTACTCAATTTATTTTCAATTATTTTTAATATTTATTTTATTTGTAAAAACTATTAAAAAATAATACATTTACAAAAATAAATAAAAATATAATTTAAAATAATAAAAAACAAATTTTAAAAAATTTACTTTATTTGTTTAAAAATTTCTTCGTTGTTGTAAAAACAATAATATATTTTTCAAGACTTAAATTAATAATTTTAGTACAAAATTTGGAAAATTTATTCAAATTTATTCGGAGAAAATTTAAGTTTTCAAATTAGTTAATTTGGAAAAATAATGTGTCAGCAAAATAGCAAAACATAATGAATATGAATGGAAATGAATGGATATGTTTACAAATTAGCATAAGTTTCAATCAGAATATTTCCTCAAAAAATCATTTTTGTTGCAATAGAGGACTCATAAGAACTTTTACTCCTGTTTAATAAATTAACCTAAAAGTCACGTAAATTTTCGATTTTTAATATGAAAATTATTACTCAAGATATTACTCATGAAATTAATGTTTCCAAATCATTTGGAATGAGTTTTGTAAGAAAAATAAAAAGTTATTTAACTCTTTATGAGTGCTCTTTCGGAAGGCATCGAATCGATGGGTTGTCTCTATGAATGAAATATCTTTTACTACGATTAGGAATATTGTGAAGATTAAAGTCATTTGAAAACCGAATAAAAGTTTTAGATTGTGGAGAGAAACAGGAAATGAATTTCGCAAAAGTTCTTTGATTTCGTAAAAACAAATTCAAATTCAAATTCTTTGTTTCGTAAATGTTTTTTTCACTCAATCTTTGAAATCAATCATTCAATCAATCAATAGTAGAATAGTTGAAAAAATTAACAAAAATTAATTATAACAGAAAAGAGAAAAAAGAGTTATATTTTCAAAACTTAGATTAATTGGTTTAATTAACTTAAATGAGTGGATCTTTGGGTCTTTTTTGTGCTTTTTTTTTCTCAAAGCGTCGGCAAAATTAAAAACTCTTAGCGTTTGCTCTTAAAGGGATAAGAATTAGTAAAAAAGGCAAATAAAATATTAGCAAGGCGTGAATTACAATTAATTTATTTTACTGGTAAGTAGAGACGCGAATTGTGTGGCAATACACATATGCTTGGACTGACAGAATAAAGCAGCTAGGGCAGAGTTGAACCCAAGCCAATCTACTTGTGCTCTCGCTTTCCCTCTCTTAGCCCACCCGCAGATATGCATTTTGTCTGATGTGAGATCTCATAGTAAATAATTTGCTTCTCTTTTCATGTCTATCGCATTAATTTGAATGCAATGCCACTTCACTTCACTTCAGTTTGAATGCAAAACAAAAACAAAAACCACTCGAAAATTGGCAAAAGAATAAAGAAACTAGTTAATATAATAAAACATTAGTCTTATTCTCAAAATTTTAAAGTATTTGATTGCAATAAATTAGCGAAACTATTGATTGGAGTCATTATTCAACTAATAAACAGAGTATTCGACTCTGGAGTGAAGTCACGCGTCGCCGTCACCGGTATATCGAAACTTCCTAATCAACAACTAATTGATGAGATTCTACTCTATCTTTGATTTATATTTAACTGTTTTCTTATTCTTTTTTAATTTTGTTAAACGATTTTTGGTTTCGAAATTAATGCATTTTAACTATTAAATTGAAAAAAATGCTAAAACTTTGTTTCTATAAAAGATTTTCTTTTTAAGAAAAACTAAAACTAAATTTTTTTAATTAAAATATATTTTATTTTGTAACAAATGTTATTTTATTGATAACATAGAAAGAAAAAATATTTAAAATATATCAAAATCTATTCGAAATATTTTTTAAATATAAAAAATAGCAAAGATTTACGATCAATAATGTAAAGAATGCGGTCATTGAAATTGATTGATTGATTAAATCCAATGATAAAATACTCTATACTATACTAATGCTCTTTTGAAATATTGGTTCCAAACTTTTTTTAAAAGTTTTTTTGACACTTATTTTGCAATAGATTTTAGTAAAAGATTATTTTTTCTTTAACTAACATTTAAACACAATCGAACTGTTTTGTAGTTTAATGTCGGATAAAAACATACAAAAAACAGTAAAGTTCTTCAAAAAAAAATACCAAAATTTGTTGTTTAAATGAAAGTAATGGCAATATAAAAACGTAAACCTCTTTTCCCTATAGTTTCGAATCTGGAATATAAAAAATCTTACGAAAGCCCGAAAAGAAGTGGGCGTTAGGTATATGACCTGTTGCTGCGTTTGGCAATCATTATCGATGATGTGTTTCCCCGATCTTATAAACATTACAACAATATTAATAAATCGTTAAATTTTTTGGTTTTATATCTTTCATTTAATATAAAATAATATGATTTTTGCAAAAAAGGCAATCATTTTGTGATGCGTTTTGATTGAGAAAAATAACCGAAACCGTACTCTACGGCACAGGATGGGTGTAGTTGTCGACGACTCTCATATAAAGTAAACTCTGGGTATAGTAAAGCAACAATTTTTCATTACATAAAAATATTTTTCTTTTTTTGGATGTAAATACAGTATTATATAAAAATATAACGAAACTGAGCGAACATTTAACAAATCCAAAACATTTATTATCGGAAGTGAAATAAATTTTAAGATTGTTTGGACTGTTTGTAAATATTAGGAATTTTTTCGCACATTTATGTGTTAAGCTATTAAATTAAATGGTTTTTAAAACACATTTTTCTGATTTGCATTGTTTATTAATGTGTAAAATATATTCTAAGTATTAATAATTTGTGTAATTTCGTGATTTCCGAACTGAGATTCACATTAGAACTACTTTCCCTCAAATAAATCGTTTTAGTATTAGTTTCACAGTATGTTCTCTATATTAATAAGTTTTAACATTATTTCTCAACATTTAATATTAATATAACTACATTTTGCACCTAAATGCCTAAAAACATGAATCAAATCTAAAAGTAATTACTTATAGTCTTTTTTGTGAATATTTGTAATACTTATTAAGAACTGTAATAAGCATTAAATCGATTAGAAATTTTCAGTTTTAAATTTTATTTTTAAAAATCATTTCTAAGTCTAATCATTATAAATAATTATTAGTTGGAATCATATCGAACAGACATTAGAATCAGTTACTTAATGGATATACTGTAGAGAAAATAAAATTACATTTTATGAGATATCAATACTAAAAATTATTATTAATGATCCGATCATTAATACTGTAGTCTAACTGAGTTTTTGTTGAAATAAGAATAAAAATGTTATATCTAATTATTGAAATGAATTATCGATTAAAGAAAATAATTTAATATTTTTGGCATAAATATAGAAAAGCTGTAAAAAATTTGAGATTAAATTTTGGAGAAAAGTGAGAGAAAAGTGAATGTAGGCATTGGTGAGACAAAGCTTTCTCCGGCATATAGTCTACTCTGTATTGTATGCATTGTTATGCACTCATCATAAGTCAGATTAACATTTTGGTGAACATCGAAATTAATATTAGTCACGACATAAGCTAAGTATCATTTATTTCTTTTTCAATCATTGATGGATTAAAATGTATTTTTATTTTGAACGGAATAAATACAGTAATAAAACTGAAGAATATTCGATAAATAATGATTATTATTACAGTTTACTTTGAAAATTACAACAGAAAATGTTAAATTATGGGACATATGATAGCCATCAGAGCAATATAGAGCGCGTGTATCGAATCAATACCGAGTCTACTATCAGTGCTATAGTCAACAAAATTTTTTTAGGTCTGCAATCAACGCCTCCGATACTATCCATTAATCTCTACAACCGAGAAATTTCAATAAATATCTGACTTTACTTCCAATACATTCAATAACTTATATTAATAACACTCTTATTCACTTCACTATTAAGTTTAATACTATTTTTTATAATTATATAAATTATCTTTGATTTAATATAATCTAATGATTTTTATGTTGTATTTTACTTTTAGAGTTTCTTAAAAATAAAAAGCATCTATTTCTAATTTACTCGTTAGCTATAATGTGGTGTTTTTTTTCTAGAAATTGTATTGATTTTTAGCCAAAATGATAACAACTAACATATTTTCAAAGTTTTAGAATTCGTTGTTAGAATTTATGAACAGTAGAAGTCTATATCAGAATAATATAATTTTATATTTAATATAAATTATTTGTTTTACTAAAACAAAATAAGATTAAATTTATTGATAAAAGTAAATGCATTATAAGAAATGGTTGGAATAAATTAGAGTAACAAAACTAACTAACTCTCGTCCATGAGTTGGTACGGCTTTAGAGTATGAGCGCATTGGCAACACTTGATGATGAGGTAGAGCCACACCCAGGTATCCTTTCAGCATAATCTTCAGCAATGGGTAAAATGCATGCGTTTGGGAACAGATATTACAGATCTATGAGTAATACCAATAGCTATCCATAAGTTTTGTCTTCAATCTCGGAATTGAATGCTTTACAAATGGCTTTTATATGTATTTCTTTAACTTGTCGTTCAGTTTAGTACAATTTTTGGTCCGTTGTATCGCACGATACAAATTAATCTCAAACATGATTTTGATTGAAAAGCAAATACTAGACAAAAAAATAATAATACAATTCCTAATACATATACAATGACAATTTCAACGACAAGCGATCAATTTTGTGCTTCAATTTTATAATAGGGACCGGTATTAGGGAATTGATTGATAGAAAATAACAGCTATGTCTGTATGTGCCAAATGCTCGCAATCTAATGTAAAATTGCGTGCTACATCGACAGACCTAGAGCACAGTGTTCGCAAATAAAGTGAGAAAATTGTATTTTGAATACTAAATTGAATCTTGATATAACTATACACTGTATATGTCGAACACTGGTATAAAAATTGATAAAAAAAAAGATCAAACAATACAAGTAATGCTTTAATGGATAAATTACACATTCAATATGTAAACGAATAATCAAAACAAAATTTTATACCAAATCTCTTTTCCAATTAAATTAAAAATGCAAATCATGTAGCGTGGAAGTTTTTATGCATTTAATTTTCAATTTTATTGACCCAAATATATCAATAAAATACTATAGTTTGCGTTGAAGAAGAAAATTGTTATTCTTATGTTCATATAATTAAAATTATTGTTTAATTTATTTTTATTACTTGTAATTACATTAAATTACATAATAGTTAAGAGGAGTAATACTCAAACAAAGTATTGATATAATTATAATTAATATTTGAATTATAGAGTAATTAGATAATAGATGATTAAAATCTATTGTTTAAATATATTTAAAAACAGGGATCGAGAAAGTCGGCCGACCCAGAAGGAATCAGGGAAGGGATTTTTCTAAAAATTTGGCCAAAAACCTAGGGGGTATCAGGGGAGGGATTTTCAAAAACAATTAAAAAACTTATTTATTGATGATGACATTTTGCCTAACTTAGCTGGGTTTAAACTAAATTTAATTAATTTAACTGGATTTAAAACAAAATTAGCAATTATTAAAAAAAATTCACCAATTTTGGTTTAAAACAAACAAAATCGGCAGCTTTCAAAAAAGTCTTAAGGGTATCTTTTCGCAAACCAAATTCTAGAGAGAATAAATGCCAATTTTAAAAATCGGTAAGATTTTTGCCTTGCTTAAAAACATTTATTAAAATTGTAATAAAATATTTAGAAATTATGATAAAATTACAATCATAAAATTGCACTTGACAAAATATTGCAAAATAACGAATAATTTACATAAATTTTTAGTGTAAAAAATAAATATAATTCTTAAACAATACTAAATATTTAAAAAATGCAATTTAATTACTAATTGTTAAAATGAGTCATAGTTTGCTGAGAGGATTTAGAAAATGTTTGTATTTTTAAAAATTAATAACAAAAATAATTGTATTAGAATAAATTTATCTATATTATATATGTCAAATTAAGTGTTATCTTTCAATTTAAATAACAAATAAACATGGTGGGAAATTTTGTTTTTATTCAATAAAAGAAGAGACGTTTTCATGGATCAAAAATTTAATTATTCAAAAAAAATAATAATATAAAAAATAGAATATCAGTTATGATTGTTAAGATTTCCACCCAATGTATGAATGAAACGTTTAAATCGGCAAAACCAACAAAAATAGGACATATTGTAAAAATATAAATTAATTTTAAAAACTGATGTTCGTATATATTAGAATTTGTTTAAATAAAGAAAAATATATTTTATTATATGAAAATAAAATAATAAATAAATAAAAATTTATACTCGATAGAAAGCATAAATTATTTAGTAAATAAGAATTTGGTTTAAGTAGTGGTCTTCTAGTTGGGTGGTTAGTATGTATTACATATTGATAGCATTCCCGGATCAGATGCCCACAATAGAGAGCCATAAAATGTTAATCATAGTTGAGATATAGTAGTGATTATTGAAGAGAAAATAACTTATAAAATATTTTAAGTGTAACATTGGCCGAGTTTTGCTATTATAACCGCTTAATAATATATATTTAAGAGACAGACAGACGTCTTCATTATTTATATATAGTTTAAAATACAAACACTTGAATTCCTTCGGTTATACTGTTGCTTCAATTGCAGTTTATTTCGTAAAAGTTTTATTTTGTCTCTTCATTCATAAAAAAGTTCAATTTTTTCTTCTTTAAAGGCATGGACTAAATGATCAGTTTTTAGTTTGAATTATAGAATCAAATGAATTGCTTTATTCCTTTAAGAAAGTTATTTGGAAACGGAATGTTGAATATATAGCGTGTTTAGTGTGTTGGTGGTCATCGGTATTACCATTACCTAAGTGTAGCGCAAGACATATCAAGGCTTACTATTTCTGCTTATTTTGGTTTTTTTGTCTATTATTGTTCTGTAAATACCGTTAAAGAAAATCATAACTTAAATATATAGTAAATAGAAATTAATAACAGTTGACAAAAAATTAAACAGGGCTGTTATTTAGTTATTTCCTGATCAAATAAATTAGAGATTTTTTATTTGCTAACTAAATAAATTTAACTTTAAATTATATTAAACATAAGTTATGTATTTAAAATACAATAACTTTCAATTATAATTAAATTTTGTAAAACTAGTATCTTAACATAGTATATTAATCTTAAAAATACATTTAAAATCAATATAATATAATTGTTAATAAATGTTATAATTATACAAGGTATTTAAATTAGGGGTATAGTTATACATTTAAAAAAGTAAATATTCTTGCCAATTTTGCTTTTTAACCTAATTTAATATGATTTAGAGATTCAGATGATTTAGAAAACATTTTGGCAATTGGAGAAACATATGATAAACCTATTTTCTAAACAAAAACTTAGTAGGAATGTTTACTAACGTGATCGAATATTGTGGCAATATTCACTTCTTGTTTAACTCTGTATAATATAAATAATTATTACGGTACTTAAATATATTTTAATGAGCAGTTTGCTTTTTAAACAAATAATTATTATTAATTAATATTTATTAGCTATAATTATTGGTTTTAACTTTATATCTAGCTATACAGGTCAATTCAAGTTTATTGTGAATTAATAAATATTTAAGCCAGTACATATTATGAAATGATGTATATAATATATATTATTGATATACCAGAATGTGTCGATTGAGAATCTATCAATCTAATATTAATATTTGTTTGTGCTTATTCAATAAGATATTGAATATTGAAATATTTGAAATTGCTTTTTAGAAATCGCGTTCATTCAGATTAGAGGCTTTCAATAGTAAAATATATGAAACGATTTAATATCTTTTGATTCGCCGCAGTTTCGAAGAGAAGATGAGAATTGAATCCATTGTTTGCGTTGAGTTCACCTGCGCTTTCAAAATGATATGATTTTCGAAATGGCATATGTGCTGCACATACTGTACAGTATATACAGTACTGTAGAGAGTGTTTACTTTAAACTTATTGTAGTTTCAAATAATATTTGATAATAAGTAGAAAATAATATATAGTAGAGAATGCAAACCATTTTTGTTGGGTTAGGGATAATGCCATCAATTATTCAAATGCATCGATGAGTTGAAGCAAAAATGAAAAGAGAGAAGAGATATGAAAATAAATGATGAGATGAAGAGGGAACGGGAGGGAGGGAGAGCTGGAGAGAGAGAGAGAGAAAGAGAGAGCAGGGGAGAGAGGGAGAGAGCAGGTGATCTCAATTGTGATGATAATGGAAAGAATATGACTTTCTATGTCTGATCAGTGATCAGACAAACAATAAATTGAGAAAAAGTATATAATTTCGTGATTGCAGTCAACAAAATAGGGATTTATATACAGTTTATGTAAAAGACATTTGAGTATTGGACACAAAATAACATACTTTTCAATAATTTATTTCAATGATCTTTTGCTAAATGTCTAGTAATTCATTTTTAGAATTAATCAAATTGTGTAGAGTTTTGGCCCAATTCTTGTTTGTCAATTAAGAAGAAAAATGAAATCAGAGTTTTCTATCAAATGATGTCATCTCTAATTTTAAGCAAATTTTTGTTACAATAACGAACTCATTCATTACGAGACTCTATCGAACCATTCATTTCAATAAAAAACCCAAACTTTGTTTCGGATAAAATTATAACATAATTATTATTAATATTTTAATGTTGTAATCAATTTTTAAAGGTACATCACATCAGCACATGTTCGCTACATATCTCTTCGGTCGCATCACCGGCATTATCACCATTAAGGGGAGAGAGAGAGAGAGAGAGAGAGAGAGAGAGAGAGAGAGAGAGAGAGAGAGAGAGAGAGAGAGAGCAAATGAGAGAGAGAGAGAGAGCAGGAGAGCTGTTCTATGGCTGAATTGCTCTTTATTAGAGACTAAACCAATGATTATTGAAGCGAATGGTCGCTACATATTAAGAGCGTTTTGGCAGACCTTTTATGAGCGCTAATATGTCTATATGTCTGTGCATTGGATGAATAGTTGTGCTGAGACAGAGCGCAGAGCTCAGCTTGAATTGGATTTTATCAATAAATTATGAGAACATAGAAAATAAAGAGTACATCAAATATGAGGAAAATAATGGCGAGAAAGTGAGTGAGAAGTGAAAAGAGTAATAAAATGAAACATTTTTTGCAAAGTAATGAATTCGTAATTATTCTGATAACTAATGGGATGCGACGTTAAAAAATTGAAATAAAATTTTGAGCAAACAATAAATGTCAGACAAAAGTAATCAACTGATAGACCTTTAAAAACATTCAATATATCATTTGTTATGAGTCGTAATTTTTTCCACTCATACCAACTCAGCTGCAAATTATGTTCTCTTTTTATACACTTCTCACACATTATTGTAATCTTATGTAGAAATTCGTATAATTGTGTTAATTTCAAATCAAATTGATTAACGATATAATAATTTCTGTCCAGTTTACCGAATTTCATATTCATAAAGGTGTTAAGCTCTTTCCATTTTCTTTTTATTATGTTGCTTTTTACTTTTATTTATAATTTAATGTCTAAGTAATTACACGGATATTATAGAAAATAATTTGAAATATATTTTAAAATTTTTATAGAGCTTTAGCTCAAAATGTCATAAATATTTGAAGTTTTATATAATATTCAACACATTTTCAAACGAATAAAGTTACTGAAAACTCGGGTTATTTTCAATGATAATGAAATTTTCAATTTGAATAGATTGCAAATGCATTAGCAAAGTATATTGTACTTTAAAATTGGTCCAGATTAATTATTTATTTATGAAAAATATTCTCGAGAAGCAGCCATACCTGAGAGAACAACAACTTTCTATTGATTTTCTTTTAAAGACTGACTAAACACTACTCTTCAGCATAAGTTTGAGTGCTTTCAACTCATTTTGGATTTATGAATGCATTAGTTTGATTAAAGTCGGCCGAAAACAACCAAACATTTGCTATTAAACTCAATGAGTATCGAATAAATAATTTTGAATATGAAATAAATTGTGAATAAAAAATATTCAATAATTTGTTTTCAGACATTCATAGAGTGAGAGCAAAATTTTGCTTAAAATTTCTATTAAATAATATTGAGTTGAAATGTGTCAGAAGAAGCAGAAAGAGATTGACAATGCATTCACCGGTTCGTTGTGTTGTGTTTCGGGGAAAACAAATCCAATTATTAATATTGGAGATCACGCTATGCTCTCCTATGCCATCCTATGTAGGGCTGTTGTGCTGTTATGTTATGCCTTCCTATTGCGTATTGAACGCAATGTTAAGATAACTGACGTAATAATAATAAGAGAATAAATAGCATAATAGAGTGTTCCTGTTGTCGATGAATAGGGAATAGAAAGTCAGTTCTAGAACTGCATTAGTCGAGTGTGGAAGCAATAGATGATAAATAATAGCGAGTCTATTGACTTTTCCATTAGGCGACTGATACCGTCAGGTTACCTGTGCTCTACTCTTCTACTCTTAGACTATCCTACAGTATGTACTCAACGCATAGTACTGTATGTCCTGCTGCATACAGTATGCCTGTGCCTATGTCCCTGCCTGTGCCGCACATACATGTACTGCATAGCCAACTCACGCATCATTGACTCGAAATGATTTTCGAAAGATTGACGAATGAGTCAAACAAATTGAGTACATATTAATGGATAAAACCGTTCATTGATAACACAATGCGCTCTATATTTGGCATTTGGCCTCTGCTTCCTATTTATCTTTCCCTACATAATATCGAATGTTTGAACTCTTACTCAATTGTAATTAAAGCAAACAAAACACTAAATGAAGCGTAAATCGAATGAAACACATTCTTCTCAATTGTAATTTGTTTGACTTTAAGTATTAATATTACAGTAATTATCGATTTGCTTAGCTTTCTCTGACTTTGCATTCATATTCATTCATATTAACTCAATTATGCTTTTTTCAATAGTTCCGGCAATTGCTTTCAAAATTATAATCAATTAAACAAGTTAAAAATACTTTTATTGTATTTAAATGCAAACCAATGTAACTAAAGAAACAATTGGTCGAAAACAGATGTAATGAGAGATTAAAAAAGGAAAACATGAGAACTAACTGAAATCAAGTCTGGATTTACTCCTGAGAAGTGCGCAAACATTGCATTTATATGCTTTGCAGACAAACTCTTATTTAATATCTGAATAGAAATACAATTGAATGGAATTTCATAGATAATAACACAGAAACAATAAAATAAGGAATAAATGCAAACTTTTTATACAAAACATAATTATATCAATAAAAAAAATATCTCATTCAATACATTTCTTTTGTAGACTAATAGAAAATAGACTAATATTATAATGATTTATAATTTTTTTGCCGAAAAATTCTTTAATATTCAAACAATATATTTTAATATAAATATAGAGAAAATTTTTGAAATTTTTTTTTAAAAATGTTAGTATATTAATAATAATTACTTTTTTGTTATATTTATATACAATGTATAAACAGCACATATACTGTAATTCTTTTCTTCTGCTCTCCATTGAGTCTAATGTCAAATGCAAAACAATGTGACCGAAAAGTGGTGTAAATAGAAAAAAGGAAATGGCATTAAAAGAGTGCACATTATTCGCCTAATTTAGTGTTAATTCCTTAAAATCATGTAATTTCGAGTATAATATATAAGAGAAATATAATAATGAAAAAACGATGATAAGGTGTAATTATGCAGAGTTTTATGTCGGTCTTGTGGTTGGGTGTAGTACGAAGTCCATAGCCATACAGCGCTCATTATTTAATGTTAGTCTAAAACTATTATATTTTTTGGTTAAAAAGTTTTTTTATTTTATTATTTTCTATCAAATGCTAATATTAGTGAAGAAATGCAAGCATTACTAGTCTATTGCTTTATACTGTATTTAGTACTGTTTATAATTTATGCGCTTTTGTTTGCAATTGTTCTTCACTTGTGATGCTTCTCATCAAAAATATAATTTTTTTATTGTTATTTGAATTTTTTATATCCAAGTTGAATTGTACTAAAAATCGTCTTTTATTTAGTGTGAGATGAACTGAAATTTATTTTTAAAAATAGAGAAGCATTGAAGACATTTCCGGTGCGAGAAATGCATAAAAATAATTCTGACGCACAATGAACACAATATACGGGGAAAGGTATCCAATGTCTGAGTCTCGTGGCATAGGAGGAGTGAGTAGTTCTTAACAATGATAAAAGAAAAGACAGTTTTCGAGATATAAGTAAACCCTGTGTTTGTGAACATATTAAGAAAATCTTTTTATTTTTTGGTAAAATAAACTAAAATTGAATATAAATTTGATATAACACCCATCCGCTCATTCACATTCACATCTGTATAATTTGCAGCCCATCTCTAAAAGATTTTTGAGAAAACTTTTATTTTTGTAAACTATTATTATTATTAGTTTTGTATAAAGACTATAAACATTGCAATTATATCGCTCTTTAATTTTTATTTACTTCAGTATATATTCAGTGAACTATTTTTCTTTTTTTATTCTTCTCTCTGTTCAAGAATTATATAAACACTTATTTTTTAATATGAAAAAAGACAATATGCGGGCTCTGATGGACTTAAGCTTTAATGGTAGTGACAGAATGGCATAGAATTGAAGACAACTGAAGACTACTTCACTCATTGTAAGCAAATTCAATGCAATATTAGAAGGAATACATAATATAGAGAAAGAATGAATGAGTGCAACAATTTTCCGGTTAACTTAATATGAAGTGTCGCACAACTCTTCCAACAGTAATAGTTTGAGAGACGCATACATTGGCGACATATGTAGAACCAATGCAATCCCGATAGAGACGGAGCCAACATTGCACCGGCAGTGCTCTACAGCGCCGTCGACTCCACGGATATCTCATCTGATTCGCCAGTTTATCGTTATTAGGCGTTAGAATAGAAGGCAAAGATGTTTAACTAAATCAATAGTATTTTATATGGTTTTGATGTAAGCATAAACGCATGCGTTTATCACGATTAGGATTCTTTGCTGTTTTTTATATTTCAAAATCAATGCAATCATTGTTTGGTAAAAATTTCAATTCCGAAAGAAAACTATTTTTGATCACCAATTATGGGAATGCATTGGAAAAAATTAATAAAAATTATTTATATTTAATAATGTGTCGGCGAATGTGTCAAAAATTTTTGATTACATTAGACGAAATTCAATAGAAATTATAAAACCTTCACAAAAAATAAAGCATTTTTATAAACGTAAAAAATATTTATATTTACTTTTAAAAAAAATTTTAACGAAAAGAACTAGAATTTGGATTTTTTCAAATTTATAGCCAGCAATAAAATGTAGAAGAATTATACTAAAAACAATTTTATCGCTAGAATTCTGTTCTCTTGTTCTGTACACAAAGTCTAATGTTTGACAAGTTTTGGTTTAGAGTTACAAAAATTGTGTTTTAAGTTAATTTAATTTAAGTCGAAATTTTATGAGCTTTCAAAGTGCAGGAAAAATATAGCCATAAATATAGAAAATAAGAACGCATTCAATTGAAACAACAATATTAAAGCCGATAAATACAAAAAATGCCGATTGACTGAAATGACAATCAAATGCAAAGACCACCAACATTGGGATCAATTGAACTGTAAGGGCACAAATGCACCAAGAAGACTTTCTTATGGCTAACAATGCATTAAATAGAAAAAACAACTCTGTTTGTTTTACAGGTTAAGTAAACAATGTTTTGAATTTAGAGAGCAATACAACTAAATACAATAAAGCTTTAAAATTATCCCATAAAGTGATGGCAAAGCATTATTTCAACTAAATTAATAACTTATATATCACTTATTTTTTCAAGTCTAGTCAACAGTGGAAATGCATATAATTTTTGCAAAGCTCTCAAAACAATTATGTAGTAAAATGATGAAGAAAACAAAAATTCGAATAAATTCCTAAACAAATATTTAAAAAGAGAGTTCTTAAAAAAATAAAGTGAATTTAGTTTTAGTCAAACTTTTAAGACAAATAATACCATCTGTTGTACAATAGGAGAGCATAAAACGAAAAAGAATTTAATTTGAAAAACAGGTATAATACTAGAAAAGTAATGTTCCTATATTTCAATAAATTCAGTGTGGAAAATTGATGAAAAAAAATAAAAATAGTTTATTAAATCTAAATAATTTTTAATTTTGTAAATCAACATAAATCATACATAACGTAAATCATTTGCAAACTATAATATCTGAAAAGTTGTGAATCTAACGGATCAGATAATTTGATTCTACAATGAAATTGGCGAGAAAGTGCTCATCTACACTGCACATTCCTGTTACAAAGCTAAATCATATACTAGTTTTCCAGTTAAAACAGTATTTGTTTATAATTTTAATTATATTTTAATATTATTCATACAATTTTATCAACAAAATTTATAATAGAAATCTTATAAAAAGTGAAATCCTTTAAATTTTTCCAAAAACTTGTCACATATTTTAACAAATGAGAAATTTCACAATCCTACAAACCTGTTTAACAATCGAAGTAAACAGGTTTAAATTATTAGTTGATTAGTTGGTTTATATGAATTTAGATGTCGGCTCACATACTATGCGTCCAAATATTTGCGCCGAAGAATCAAAAAGCAAGCGATGCATAAAAATATAATAATTGCGAATATAATAGTAGTGTTGGTAAAAATTTCTGACCTAGAAACAAGTATTCGAAGTTGCTCAGGTAGAAAATGTGTGGCTCACATAGCACTGGCATTTGAGTGGCGATCACTTCTGAATGAATGCGTCGACGCAACTGTTAACCAGTATTTTCACTTCACTTCACTGCAAGTGCTCTCTCTTTCTACATATCTCTCTTTGCCTCTCTCTCTCTCTCTCTCTCTCTC
>JAQFXP010000619.1:0-26779 GCA_034693685.1 Belba bartosi
TAAATTAAATACAAATTTTTAGCCCTCCTGTCTATGAGGGCACTATTACTACATAAATGTCCTTTTGTCACAGGCCTAATTATTAATAATATTAAATGAAAATAATAAAATAATGCATTACTAGTTTATATAATATGAAATTAATCCATTATATTACCAAGTTAAAAACATTTTTTGAAATATTGTAAAAACAGTAAAATATAAATATCGTTTAAAATTTTAAAGCTAACAAATAAACTAGATTGCATTGCTATTTGAAAACTAAACAAAAGTATGCTGTGTTATTTTTACTTAATCCCATGACGCTGTTAAGTTAATATTTAACCTTATTGCATTTACTGTTTTATTTATTTATGTGCACTGCTTAAATTAAACTTAAATAAATATTAATTTTAAGAATAAACAACCAATAATATTTTTAAAATGAGAATATAAAATTAATTGTTTAGTTTAATAATTAATATACAAAAATATTTAAAAATATTTAAACACTTAAACAGAAAAAAATTCAATAAATATATATAAATTTGTTAAACATTTTGTTACAATATTTGATTATACAGTTCAGTTCTCAAAACTAACTTTATAGCTAAAAACGTAATAAATTAAAAATTCTTGATTGTACCATTATGTTTTTTTAATTATAGAATTTTATTACGAATCTGCCATAAAAACTGTTTGAAAAATATTAACCAGTTAGTATATTATATTAAATTTTAATTGTTTATATGTTTGTGTATAAATTATCAGAATTTTCACGCTATTGAGTTTAACTGTAAACTTAAAAAACTGTACTCTACAAAGAGTTAGTGTATTTAATCTAATCTGGATGCAAATTTCTATTTTAAGAAATACTTATACAGACATTTATTTATAAATATATTATAAAGTTCACTAATTATATAGTATTTAACAAATAATTAAAAAAAATTCAATTAATAAAAACTAATGTATTTAAATAATGAAAAGAAAGTTTTAAAACATTTACGATATATAAAGTAACTCATTATTAACATAACATTTATAGACGTAAATGTCATCAAAAGGTATTAATAAATTAGCTTTTTTTATTTGGAAAGATTCTAAAAAAATAATACTTTGATGTCATTCCGCACTAATTCGCAAAGTTTTATCATTGAGAAAAAATAGCTCTTAAGCTAATTATAATTAAAACTAAATTTATAATTTTAATTAATTTCCTTTTAATTTCATTCAAAGTTACTTTAAATTGCGACTAAATTCTGAATTTAATGAACAAAATCGAGTCATTCCGGACGAGGCATAAAGTAGTGACGACAGGATTAGAGTTTACATTACTGTATACATACTGTACAAACTGCAAATATAGAAACAAGCAAATTTCGATTTATTGCGTCAACCTCACTTTAGAGGAAGTTTCGGGCAAATTGGCTTTTAATTTGTTTTTCCTATTTTTGCATCAATTTTATTTACAATTTTATTTGTTATATATATTTTTTTCATAATATAAAATATAAATTAATTTGCTAAATTGGTTTTTAATTTGTATTATTGCTATAATATTAATTTTTTTGCAATAAAAATATTATTTTCTGTATTTAGCAATGAATTTAAAGCTGTATTTATTGTTTGGTTTTGTTAGTATTTGTAGCGCTGAAACACTTTATGAATATTACAGAAGTGGAGGAATCAAATCGGGTCTCATTGCAAATGGGGATCAGTATTATCTGAATGGCCGACAAATAACTCTATTTAGCGGTTCTTTTCACTACTTTCGAGTTCATCAGAATAATTGGCGACAAATACTACTGCAGATGAAGGCGTCCGGACTTAATGCCGTAATTATAATATTTAATTATATAATATAACCATGCTTAATTGTAATAAATAATTAAGTAAATAAAAAATAAGAATTAAAAACAATTAAAAATGTGAATAAAGGTGGACTTGTACTCACCATGGCACCAGCACGAGCCAATTCCGGGTCAATTTGATTTTAAATCTGGAATGTTAAACTTGACTGACTTTCTTGAAGCAATCAAAGAGTCAGATCTGTTCGCAATGTTCAGACCCGGGCCGTACATCTGCGCCGAAGTCGATTTCGGAGGTCTGCCCGCATGGCTGCTCAGAGACCCCAATATGAAAGTCAGATCCACTTATAAGCCATACATAGACGCAGTCGACAGATATTGGAAGCAATTGTTTTCAATTACAACACAATATGAGTTCAGTGCAAACGGCGGACCAATAATTGGGGTACAGATTGAGAACGAATTCGGTTCGTATGGAAATACAGTAAAGAGTGAAAGCGATGCTAAATATATGCAGACTTTGGGTATTATTGCTAACACTTATGGAGTCAATGAATTGCTGTTCACATCCGATGGGCCCGGAAAGCATGGCTCGATTGATCGTATGTATAAATATTTAGCCTTAAATTCAAAATTAAAACAAATATACTTGATAAATTTAAATATACAGAGTTTTCAAACATGAGGAAACTTTTTGATTTTTGCACCAAATATTTCAAACCAAAACCGGTCAAAATCATCTATTCATAGCATTAGAACTCTAAATCCTTACAATTTTACTTATAAAGCATATTAGACTCAAATGGACAAACATGCTATATCAAAAATAACATAGTAAAAACAAAATATTTTAAATTAGGTGTTTTTCTAATTTATCATAAAATTCTTAAATTAGTTGCAAAGTTCAAGCAATTTGAATTAGTTGAAACTAATTAAAAAAGCATTAAAAGTGCGGCAGGCCCATTTGGTTATCATTTAATATGATACAAAAGACAAATGAATTTTTAGTTTTTGAATTATTTAAAAATTAAAGTTTTCCTTCTGCTTGAAAACGGTGTGATTAAAAAGATTTATGCTTCTACATTTTTAACTTAAAAAATTACAAAATAAATATAAAATTTAATTTAAACTTTCAGGTTGTTGTCTCAGGGGAGACATTTTGAAATAAATAACCTTAGAATTTAAAAACATTTTTATTTATAGTTTGCATAATACAATTAAAATTTTTCGTGTTAAAAAATGGAATAATTTAAAGCTTATTTTTAAAATTAGGCAAATATAAAATTTTTAAAAAATAATTTATTAAGATTCATGAGAGAAATCTGTTGTTAAAATTCTTAAAAGGCATTAAATTCTTAAATCAAAAATTGTTTAATTTTTGAATTATTTCTCCTGTTACCTTTTATTTATTCAATGCATAAATTACTTAATTCAAAATTTTTAATAAAGTAATTTATATTATTAGTTATAATTTGCTTATATTTAAACAATATATTTGCAAGTTAAAAATAATTGTTTAGATATTTTAAAAATAATTTTGTATTTAAATAAAATATTTATAAATATCTGAATTTAACAGAATATTTTCGAGCAATAAATTTCAACAAAAACGCTATAAATAACCTAAAACAACAAAAAGCGTTATATCCAAAGCAACCGCTATATGTGGCCGAGTACTGGTCCGGTTGGTTCGACAACTGGGGTCAACCCAATCGTATCGCACAGAATGTCAGTTATTATAGTGAACTAATCAACCAAATAGTGTTTGAAATGAACTCATCGATCAATATCTATATGTTTATCGGCGGAACGAACTTCGGCTTTAATGCCGGGAATGTAGGCAAAGGTAATCCGGGCTCTCTTACTGCCGGTGTTATTACCAGCTATGACTACGACGCACCTCTCACCGAAGCTGGTAATCGAGCTAGATTAGTTTTATTTATCTATGGTTTTTAATTACAAAATTTTTAATTATAATTTTGTACTATTTTTAAGGAAACTATACACAAAAATACTGGAAAACAATAGAATTAATTGACAAGTTTATTTTAGAAAGAAATTTACCCAAACTTGATAAACCAACATCTCCAATTCCAAATTTGTCCGCTAATTATGGACTTGTTAATATAACAGAACAATTGAGTTTAAATCAAGTATTAAGTCAATTAAAACAATATAGTTATA
Organism: Belba bartosi; assembly: GCA_034693685.1. Classification (NCBI taxonomy): domain Eukaryota; kingdom Metazoa; phylum Arthropoda; class Arachnida; order Sarcoptiformes; family Damaeidae; genus Belba; species Belba bartosi. Next base: position 3,975 of record JAQFXP010000619.1, read on the forward strand.
AAAATCCGGTTTCTATGGAAAATATAAATATTGGACCGAATTATGGACAGAATTTTGGATTCACTCTCTATAGAACCGAAATACCAATTAGTAAAACAATAAACTTTACAAAAGGTTTCTAATATTTCTTGAGTTTCTTTAGTTTCAAAATTAACCGAAAATTCTAAATCAAAGGCAGAGTCAACGATAGGGCAGCGATTGTGGTCGACAACCGACAAATTGGTTTTGTTTTCGCTAAAAATCAATCATTTATTCAACAAATTCCTAGAAATGCATTCAATCGAAGACAACAATCAAAATACACATTAGATATATTGGTCGAGAATATGGGCCGAGTATTCTTCGGACAAACGATTAATGACCAATTGGTTCAGAGGAAAGGACTGCAAGAAGACGTACTAATCGATGATAAATTGCAGACCAATTGGCAGATATATGCACTCGATATGAAAACTCAATTTATAGATAAACTTAAATCTGAAAATTGGAGTCCAATTGCAAACTACACAAGTCCTGCCTTTTATAGAACTAAGCTTACGATTGAAGGCAAACCCAAAGACACGTATATAAAACTGGACGACTGGACCACATCTATTGTCTTCATTAATGGCTTCAATTTAGGCCGTTATTGGAATGTAGGTCCGGCTAAGACTCTATACGTTCCCTCACATATACTTAATACAGGAATCAATGAAATTGTTATTTTTGAAACCCAATCGAATGGGAGATATGTAGAGTTTGTTGACAGAGCTTTGATTGGGTAGAAATGCCCAATTAGTTTGATTTGATTGACAGTTGGTTTAAAAAGGATAAAAGTACAGTTGTCATTTTTAAAAATAACAACTAATGAATTGATTAAATCAAATTAAATTTTATTTTAATAAATTTAATGTGAATTTAAGGAAAATATATCAAGTTTATAGTTTATTATTGAATACATTTTTTGTATTTACGTAATCCGTGACATTTACTCTATATATCAATTCTATTAACGTTTCAAGTTTAGTTTAGTGATATAACTATTAGCATAAGAGCCAATATATAAAACGCTTTCCTTACCATTAACTCGAATTTCTCGCACTTCCGACAGACGCGCAAAGCTCTTATCGGACGACTGAAGACTGTCGACAATATTGCCGTTTATGTCTATTTCTATAATCATTCCGAAATCGTTTTCATTTTCTGTCCATAATATGTATCCAAGACTTAAGCCGTTTTTCACATCAATTCCGTATTCGGTAACTAAATTGTTTTGAAAAGTTTTTCCGATTTTTTCGATAATACTTCCAAAGAGATACAAAAGACGACAAATTAGTTTTAGAAGTAAAGGTTTCCGTAAATAATAATCTCTATCATTGAATGTCAGAGCAGTTCGGGGGGAAATCAATGGCAACCAATATGTCTCATCTTTTGACGCACTTCTTCTTATATTATCCACTTCTCCCGGAAGATGTTTAATCAAAACTTCAGTTTTTCCCACATTAGGGCCTTTTATGTAGTGTTTGATTACTTGTCGAGCCATACATTCGGCAAAAAGGATTGCATTTTTATCATCACTTATTTCGACGCCATTCGGAACCAATAGATTTTCGACAATTGATTCAATTGTTTTGGCATTAATGTCGTATTTAATCATACGGCCCATATCTGAACCGGCCATAATATACATAAATTGAAACATGCTGAATTTAGTGCTAATGTCGGAAACATAAAGAACATGTCCGCCATCAAGTCCGGCGCCTTCATCGATGGTCAGGTCGTTTATAAATTTGGACGCTTGGCCTAAAGCACTCGTCTGTTTGATGTCAAGAACTAAATTTACTTTAGGGTTATTTGTAAATATGTTTTCCACTGAAAATACCCCAATATTTGGTTCAACCACATAGAGAATGCCCTGAGAGTCAAATCGCATACCCAAAGGTCGGCCGCATTTGGTAGTGTTGTAGCTATGGGTAACACAACTCTCTTCGACTAACTTTATAAGTCGTTTCATATTATTTCCTTCGATTTGATAGAGATATCCGTCGGCGGCACCGGTTACTAACTGTCCATTAAATGCGGCGATTGATTCCGGGCCGAAGAGTTCATTTTCAAACAGTTTAGTCGATTGAGTCAATCGTTCATTTGGTTTGAGATTTCCTACCAATTCTGTAGGCAATGGATATAAGAATGTCTTTGGGTTTATGTCTAGTAATACAGTTCCCGGCAATAGCATCACTAATGACACAAATCCACATAAATATAACAACCATTTGATCACTAATTTTAACATTTTTTTTGCTAATTAAAATTTTTTAATAATTAATATTCTAAATATATATAATTTTTCTAAAACTAAAGATTTTTAATTTTAATACTATTAATAAATGTTGTATAAAAAATTAATAAACTTAAGCAAAATAATCTCACATTTATATAGATTTTATTTATCAAATCTTTAAAAAATTCTATAAATATAACAATATGTACTTAAAATGTAATATCATTGATAAAATTTGACGCAAATATAATATAAAACTTTTAACTAGTTGCAATCAAATATCTCTAGTGTGCGTCAATTTTATTCTAAATATATCTAAATGCCAAAGCATTAAAATCTAATTAAAATATAGTATTTATTTAATTTTTTAATGTAAAAATAAGTAAATTTTATAACTGCTTCACAGTTATCTAGTTTAAAAAGTATTATATACTTTCTAACCAATTTATTTATTACTTTTATTTTAATCAATTTCATAAAAAATATTTTTATAATGTGAACATTTTTAAATGTCAATTCTTTAAATTTTGAATTAGTTTTTAAAAATAATATTTCTTAAATTGTCAGTTTGTTGTAATTAAATTTAATTTAAAAAATTGTGGAATTTGAATATATATCTACGCATGTCAACTAGGTATTCAACAGGTCTTCCGACCCAGGTGGATGTGAAAAAAAATAATGTAAAAATCTATAGAGGATAAGGATTCTTTTCTTTAAAAAAACGCTTAAAATATCTATGTTTATCAGGGAAGGTGGGCCGATCCAAAGGGAATCAGGGGAGGAATTTTTCCATCGATCAAAAAACCCATATATTTATGATAAAATTTTGCCTAATTTAATTGGATTCAAACCAAATTTAAACTAAATTTAGTTAAATTAACTAGATTTAAACCGGATTTTTTTCCAATTTAGAGAAAATTTTTTAATTTTGGCCGAAAAACCAAAAAATTTATGGGTTGCCTAAGGCGGCCGGCAAAAATTCGAGGGGGTACCTTTTCGCGGACCAAATGCTAGGGGGGGGGGGTAAATCCCAATTTTCAATATCAGGAGGTTTTTTGCCTGATCCCCCTTCTCAATCCTTGATGTTTATATTTATGTTGCAATTTAACCCAATTCCCATAAAGATATTACTTTTTATTAATTAAAATTTATTGCAATGGTAAAGCGTGAAGGTAAATAGCCATTTTTAAATTAGAAAAATGTTTTGGATAATCTTCTACTTTTTAATTTATAATGTAAATTAACATTTTAAATTTATTATCTTTTATAAATTATTCTATTAATAATTATTTAAGCAAATTAAAGTAATTTTAAAATTTTATTTAAATCTCAATCAAAATAAATTTAAAAATAGTTTATTACAATGATATAATCATTAATTATAAATTAATGTCATCTAGGCAATTAAATCTATGATAACAAAAGTCAAATATAAATAACATTATCTTATCTTAACGAATAAAAACTAAAAACAGAATTTAAAAACAATTAGTTAATAACTAGCGCTTCAAAGTTAATTGACCAAGATAACCATTGATATAAGAGCCGATATATAAAACACTTTCCTTATCATTGACTCGAATTTCTCGCACTTCCGACAGACGCGTAAAGCTATTATCGGACGACTGAAGACTGTCGACAATATTGCCGTTTATGTCCACTTCGATGATAATCCCGTTTTCATTTGCGACGTCATTCCAAAACATCTTTTTAATAATAATCCCGTCCTTCACATCAATTCCGTATTCAGTGATTAAACTATTTTTGAAAATTCTTCCGATTCTTTCAACAGTACTTCCGATGAAATACAAGAGACGACAGATTAGTTTTCGGAGTAAAGGTTTGCGCAAATAGTAATCCATTTCATTGGGTTTGGAAGCAGTTCGGGCGGACAAGAGCGCTACCCAATAGGTCTCCTCTTTTGCGGCACTTCTTCGTATGTTATCGGGTTCTCCCGGAAGATGTTTTACCAGAACTTCGGTTTTGCCTTCTTTTGGTCCTTTAATATAATGTTTGCTCACCTGTCGAGCCATGAATTCATTGAATAAAATAGCAGTTTTGTCGTCACTTATTTCGACGCCATTCGGAATCAATAGATTTTCGACAATAGACTCAACTGTTTTGGCATTAATGTCGTACTTAATCATACGGCCCATATCTGAACCAGCAACTATTAATACGAATTGTTGACAATTGAACTTTGTGCTCATATCAGAAATATAGAGTACATCTCCACCATTAAGTCCGGCGCCTTCATCAATGGCCAAGTCGTCTAAAAACTTCGAGGGCTCTCCCAAAGCACTCGTCTGTTCGATGTCAAGAACTAAATTTACTTTTGGGTTATTCGTAAATATGTTTTTTACTGTAAAGACGCCGACATATGGCTCAACCACATAGAGAATGCCCTGAGAGTCAAATCGCATACCCAGAGGTCGGCCGCATTTGGTAGTGTTGTAGCTATGGGTAACACAACTCTCTTCGACTAACTTTATAAGTCGTTTCATATTATTTCCTTCGATTTGATAGAGATATCCGTCGTGAGAGCCGGTTACTAACTGGCCATTAAATGCGGCGATTGATTCCGGGCCGAAGAGTTCATTTTCAAACAGTTTAGTCGTTGGAGTCAAGCGTTCATTTGGTTTGAGATTTCCGACCAATTCTTTAGGCAATGGATATAAGAATGCCTTTGGGTTTACGTCTAATAATACAGTTCCCGGCAATAGCATCACTAATGACACAAATCCACATAAATATAGTAAATATTTTATAATTGATTTTAGCATTTTTTGGCAAATTTTGCTAAAACTATAATTATTAAAAAATTAAAAATGCAAATGCAATCAAAATGAGTGAAAAAGTTAAGACAAACTTCTAAATCAAATTACAATTGAAAAACAACAAAAAAGTTATATTAAGTGTTAATTAAATAAAATAATTTGATAAGAATGAGGCACTGATTATAGCAAATGACTGTTTGATCAAATAAATGGCTATTATTTAGTGATAAACAATAATATTCATGAGAAGAGTTTCAACTATCAGTCTTCAAGAACTGATTTAAACGAAGTTTAAATGCAGTAAATGTTATTCAGACGAGTACTCAAGATTGTAATACCTTTGGCATAGTTTAGCGCAAAAATATCGATAATATAACACTTTTACCAATTCTAAAGTTTATTGTTATTCACTTTACTCTATATTACTGTACGTCAATTGAACTATAGATATGTTGATATCTTGATATCAGAGTCAAATTTAGATATATTTTAGTTCGTTTTTGCACAAAAATAGATATGATTTTTATGAGCACTTCATTAGTTTGTTAACTAGATTTGCAAATAAAAAATGAATTTTATAGGGTTTTACTACTGTTCAGATTAATTGAAGTGCAGTTTGTTACATTTTATTATGTTTGATATTTTTATTCAACTCTTATTTTAAAAAATAACTTTAGATAAATTGTCGGCAAAAATAAAATTTTATTTTGAATTTTATATAAAAATATGTTTTTTGAACTAAAACGACAAAACAGTTGTCGATTGACAGAGAAAATGTAAATACAGTCTTCATATAGAGACAGGATTTTTATTAAACAATTAATAAAAAGACACAAGTGTTTAATTTTGACAAATGTGAATGATAATTTATTTTATTTTTATAGTTTAGTCGTTTATGTTTTATTTGATTCAATAAATATCAATATATAATATAATGCAACAAACAGAAAATAATATATTTATAATTTATATTTTTTAAGTCTGCGCAAAACAAGCATACAAAAATCTTTTAATAAAAATAAAATTTAAATAATTTTTTACATGATTATTTTGCTAGCTTATTTTTAAAAGTAATTTTCTATGATTTAAAATTTATGTTAATCTGGATTGCATTAATTAATTGCATCACAATTTTACATCAATTAATATTAGATAAAAAACTTTTAAATATGATAAATTATCATTGATAATATTTGTAAAATTTTATTAAAACATTAAAAATAATTTTTAGAATTTATTAATATAATTGTTATTAATAGAGTTTTGACGCATTTTTAATGTGATTCTAACATTGATTGTATCGAATGGGTTGTATTTTGCCGGGATATGACTTCAATTAAATTTACGTAAATTAAATATTCAAAAACAATTTTTATTATGATGTTGTGACGGCTAGAAAGTAAGCGTCACTAAAGTCGATGTATTTACAATAAGTAAAAAATAATACAAAATCTAAAAATAGTTATAAAATTAAATAGAAATTAACATTAAAAAAAACTAAAATTTATTAAATAAAAATTACTTTCAATTAAATATTTTAAAATACAAGACTAAATAGCAAATACTCAGATTATTTTTTGATAAAATCATTTTAAAATTGATTATAGAACAAGGCTTAGATAGCATTTATCAAAACATTTAGTGTAAAAATTACTAGATAGTGACACTTTACTCATATAATTTATCAATGTTTTATATATGTTTTTATATAAACTGACTATATAAAAATATAAACTTATATATTTTGTATTTTAAAAATGTAGAAACAAATACTCAAATTTTAAAAGTTACATACATAAATTATATATGTATGTATATATATAATTAAAATTATACATTAATCAAAAATAAAAGTTTAGATTTCATACATTGTTACTCTTTTGGCTCAATACAAAATATAGATAAACTCATATCAAACACTAAATTATCACATCAACTACATCAAATTATGATACAACTCAAATTTCAAATACAGATTAACTCCGATTTATTCAGAATAATCTCAAATCTAATCATATGAATTGAAAATTTACATTGAAAATTAAAATAATCTATCCATAAACGTAAAGGTTTAATATTGTTTACTATTAAAGTCACAAGCTTACTAGAAAAAAGCCCCAAACTTGCTATGAGTCAATCCAAACCAAACCAAAATGCAATGGAGAGGCTTATCGAGAATAGCTTGTAACGAAAAATATTTGTGCAGTGATTTAATTTCCTTTTTGCATAGAGACAGAGCCAGAGAGTCATTATTTCGATTTGATTCGATTCTCATATATCCTTAATCCGAAATATCCTGTTTTATAGCAAAACTATTTTTATTTTTCGATACGACTCTGTTCTGTGAACTCTATTTTCTAGTTTTTGGATCTAATTTGCCTGTAGTTTGAAATTATAAACTAAATTAACATTTGTTTCAATTGTAAAAAATGAATTTAAGTCGAGTTTTGATTTGGTTATTGAAAATATTCTTTTTGTTAATATGTTTGTCTCAAATGGGATTGTATTCGAAGCTAACTGTCGATGAGTACAAACAACATACGACTGATCCGTTAGATAAGCGAATATTTCTGATAAATAAGACAATTTACTACACATTACTACTCGTGTGCCTTCTCTCTGGACTATTCAATGGCCCGTTTTTCCTCCAATCGTCGAGTTGTGGCTTAGGCTTCGTTTGGTTGGAAAGGCATAACCGAAATCCCGGAGTTCTTTGGAAGGGAACTATAGAAGAGATCACGTCATATGTATTGCTTCTAACGGTTATAGTTTTGGCACAACTTTTGGCTTTTACTCTAACATCAAAACCAAAGACAGAATTCATTCCGTATTTTCCAACAAAAACGACAAATGATTTTAGTTTTAAGCGTAAATTGAGCCGATCTGGTAGTGGTAGCTCTTATACGAGAAATATGAACGGAAACAGTGAGTCTTTGATTCGGTATTTTAATCATTGATATATTTGTTGTATATTTTCAAATCAATTCTTTAGCGGATTTTCTCCGAAATAAGTGATATAAGAATTGAGAGAAAAGTCTTAAGAATTGAATTGGACTTCAGATTCGATGTGAAGAAAATCAAAGAGTTCTTCCGTTTATTATTTCTAAAATTTAAACATAATCTCAAAATGACTTATTTTATTAATTATACAATATTTTTAATTTTATAAAAATGTCTCATTTATTATAATTACATTATTTATTACAAATTTAACTTTGACAACAAAATAAGATGTGAATTAAGTTTGTTATTTTATTTTAAAGACATTATCATTACATATTTTAATTGTGTATTATTTTCTTGATTTATTGTAATTAACAAATAAAAAATTGTGTCTGTTAAATTTTTAAACTATGCATTTAAATAAATGTGAAATTTTAGCATGATTAAATAAATAAAAACGATTTAATAATTATAAATCTATAAACTAAAGGGCAAATAAAAAAATAAATCATACGTTGGCTACTAAAGTTAGCCAACAATAAAATGGTATAAAGTGAGGTTGACCTCATGTCGGTATATGTGTGGAATAAAACAAGTTTTTAACATTTAAACCTAAATTTATTTTTGAGTAATAATTACTAATAATATTGTGTTATGCTCAAACTAAATAAATTTAAAAAAATTAAATAATTTAAATATAAATTAATTTACTTAAAAATTTTTAATGTGTTTTTGTGTTGCATTTAAAAATGTTGTGATTTACTCTTGTTCTTTCTTTTTTGACATTTAGTCAAAGAAGAAATTTTCAAACAATGTAATAAAAAGAATGTAAAAAAATATTTTTTAATTTTTTCTCTAAATTTTTTTTAACAAAAAAACTCTATAAAAAATATTTTTATGTTTGTATTCTAATATTTATTTCAACAAACTTTAAAAGAGAAAATTTTTAATCCATATTTCATAAAAATTTAAAAACATGTTTAAAAACAGCTTGTACTAATTTTAATCCAAAATTTTGTAAAATAGAAAAATAAAATATTTATTTTAAAGTATTTAAATTAATTAATAAATTAAAACAATAAGATTTTAGTTTCTATAACTTATTTAAAAGTGTAACAACTTGGTTTAAATAATTATAATTTGCATTAGAATTGACACATCAGACTATTAAAATAGGCATGATGAGCACCAATGTAAAATATCAATATTTCTTTAAAATAATATTTGTAACTTAAAAAATAAAAGTTTGTTTTCGATGCTATCAGTTGTGGTTTAAAGACAATATGTTTTTGAGGTTATGTCGGGTTATAAATAATTTCGTAGTCTTTGGTAACGCGATTACCAATATATTTAGGTTAGAATCGAGTGATAAGAAAATTCATTTCAAAAGTTATACATTATTTGAATGACTAACTGAATGTAAGAGTAGTTTTGCATTACATTAAATATACTAATCATTAATTGAAACAATACAGTAGTTAAGTTAAGTGAAAGCAAGTGTTAGCAATGCCTAAAAATATATTTGTAAAAATTGTAATTTTTTAATTAATTAATTAAATTAAACAAATTATTACATTAATAATTAAACTAGCAAATAAATGCCGACATACGTGCGCAGGTACTTGGGTCGGGGAGCCCTTCGTAACAGTGACCAGAGATTAATGCCGGCCATAATCGCCTGTAATTTTTCGATATGTTTTCTAATATTCGGTGTATTTATGACTATATCTGGGATTATATTTCGGTCAATTATCTCTTCTTCAACAAACGACACAATCGGCCAGAGCTCGAACTATAACCCATCGCAAACAGCACTGACCGTCGGCACAGTTATACTAAGTGTGGGCGCAGTGTTGTCGGGCATTGGTATAGTATTACTTATATTCGCGTGGATTGGCTTCAAAAAGTATGAGAAGATAAGACAAAATGAATTACATAACACAAACAGTGCAGTGAATCTGAACTATGAAACCAGTTTCACATCGAATCCACCCCTTTATTCGCCGACAGCACTACCGCCGGCCTATCCATTGTCCGCCACTGCCTATTCGCAACAAACCAATGGCTTTCGAACGCAACAACTTTACACAATTCAGGATGAGTTGGAACCGCCGCCCAGTTATTCGACTCTACCTCATAACCATCAGATCGTTGACGAATCACCAAAAGTCTAATCGAAATTCTTGCAACAAATATAAAATTCTAGTCTTTTTACATTAAGCTGTGACTTAATTAAATTGTGATTTATTTTTAACTTTTGGATATAAGTTATTTTAAATTAATTAATGTTTAATTTTTTATGTATACCTAGTCGGAACTAAAATGATAGTAAATTTAAACGTAATTTATGTTTAATTACAGCTGAATTTAAATTTAATTTTAATTATAATTTGAAAGAATGATTATTGATTTATCAAATTGTACAACAATTTTATTTAATTAATTAATTATTGCTGAGATATCAATTTTAGAACGAGTTAGTGTCCAAAATAGTTTTGGACTTTTGCTAAAAAAAATCTCAAACATTAAAACAAATAATTTATAAATGTTTATTAGAAAGACTTGATTACCCTTAAATTCCTTATAATTTTAAAAATATTCAAAATTTCCACATTTCTAAAAATTATTTTTGCAAAAAATACCCTCACCTTTTATAATAACCCCTTATATAGAAGGTGGTCGGCAAATGTTTTGGGGATTTTATAAAAAATATTACTATTGAATATTAAAATTAGTGCTAATTAAAGTATAAATTCATTTAAATTAAATAAATTTAGTTTATATCTTTTTAAATTTGAGTAAAATGCATTGTTTTTTTTTTAAAAAATTAGTATTTTCAGACGAATTTTTTAATTCTTTAATATAAACTAACAATCTCAACAAGCCAAAATTTTCCCAAATTGAGTTCAATTAAAAAATATAATTTTTATTTGCAAAAATAGTTGTGCCCACGTAGATGCACTATCAGCATAATCACTTATTTAAAACAAATTCTTTATAAATTATTTTAAAATCGTCTGAATATATTGTCCAGAGCTTAATTGTAATAGTCAAAACTTAAATACAAATAGCGGCGGACAGGGGCCGCCTATCCGTAATTGACTAAATTTTAATTAAAGTATAAATATTATGTTATTAATAAAATAATATATGTTATAATTAATTAAATGGTATTATAAATATTTAAAAGTTAATTTACTATCATTTTAGTTCCGACTAGGTATAGATTGGATTATTGGTTTATAAATTATAATAGAAACTTGTTATATTCAAAATGACTTTAATACACAAAAAGGCAACCTTTCAATCTCTGATTTAACCGAAATATGTTTAAAACTAATTAATTATAAACAAAATAAGAATCAAAATTAGTTATAAAAATAAATTATTTATTGGATTTGAGAAACACCTAAACAATCGATGGTTCAACTAATTGGCCCAACTAATCGTCTAACACTTTGCCTCCAGTATTGAGGTAGTCTTCCTCCATTTGGTCAACAAGGTTATTTCCTTTCCAATTCTCGCCATAGAATCGAGTTCGTAGACTATCGAGACTAATGTCGACGCTTTCCAGTTCTGACAACCTCTTGCCGTAATCGGTATTCATTCGTATCTCAAAAGGCCAACCCCTGCCCTCAGAGAAGGAACTGTACATTTGCCAAATATCGAAAGTATAGGCCATACGAATGCCATCTCTGTTCACGTTTTCAATCCGAACCCATCGAAGTTGATATCTGCGCCGAATATAACAAAAGATGCAATAAAATGCAATCAATGTATAGATCCAAAGCCTGACAAATAAGTTCATCACTAATACGACTGAACTTAAGTCGGAGCGAAAGAAGTGTCTCAACATTGGATTAAATGCCGAAAATCCAATTCGGGCTGTAATCCAAGTGAATAGAGATATGGCTATCATTACAACTAATCGACTCCAATATCGCACCAGATTGTGGCCAAACGTCACACTCCAATCATGAGTTCTTGTGATCCTTGGGTCGGTAAACCGTTTCTGGCAGTGCCGACAACGGGTGCTGTTGTTGATTAGAATCCAGTCGACAGTACATGAGTAGTGTTTTTGTGCCATTTCTCCTCTACAGCCGCACAGATTGGGACAGAAGGGCTCTTCCTCCTCACCAAACTGGCATATATAGCACACCATTGCACCTTGCTCATTCATTTTCTAATTTCCGAATATCTGGTTTTTAACCGTTTCACTAAAATATTCGAAATTATTTGAGAAAAATCATATTTTCTTATATATTGTTTAAATTATTTTAAAACAAAATCTAATATTTAAACTATAAATATATTATATTTAAATAATTTTAAAACTATTTTATAATTAGATAAACACTAAAAATATTGAGCAAAGCGTAAACTTAAGTTCTTTTCAAAATCTCAATTCTTCCGCTACAGTTGAAATAGAAAATCATCTAGCTCACTACAATAGACATTCATAAACTTGAGTAGGATAAATTTTTGGTAAGAAGTAAGCCTGCTCTTAATTGGATTAAAAACATATCAAATTTTTATTAATGATACATTGTTATTATCATACTGTTGCTTTATTTGTACATTATTTGAATTGTTGTAAATTTAAAAATATTTTTTTGTATTGATTGAGAATTTTGTATAATTTTGTTACTTTTAATTCTATAATCATTACATAATTGCGTATTACAGTACTATAAGAGATGATGGCATAAATGAGTTTACAATAAATATTTAAATTTATTATATTAATTAAAATCAATTAATTAAAATTATTATATTTTTCAACTCAAGTTATTATAATTTATAATTTTATCTCACTTTTGTCATTTTAGCTAGAATAGTTTATTTTAGCTTGTTTTTTATAAACAATTTTATAAAATGTATTCACAATTATTACACAATGAAAACAAATAGTTATAAATCTTTATATTATTATTAGAGCAAAAAATATATTAAACTTTTCAAAATACAGTCAAACTATGAGTTTGTAAACTGGGGTTCGGGACCGAAATTGAGGCATAAAACCGAGAGACGAATAAAATTGAGGTATCATTTATAGAGTTCTATTAAAGTTGAGATTCAAAATTGAGACATAATTTGTAGAGAACTCATGAGTACAAAACCCATAGTTGACTGCAATTCAAATTACAATAAAACTTTCAAACAAATGATTAAAATAAGAAATAAGACATCAATTTGTGTAGAATTTGGGCAAAAGATGTTCGGAATTGTTGTCTGAATTATACCGAAAAGCGGTAACAGTTTTGTTCGGATAATTGAACTCAAACTCATATAAATCGAGTTCTCGATTGACACACAATTTGATAAAATTAAGCGTTTGATCAGTAAATCGGAAGCACTCGGAGTGCGACCAATAGCGACTACATTTGAGCGGAATTTTCTCGACTTCGTGTAATTCAATGTTTTTGAGCAAATAATCGTCTCTAAAGCCAAAGACAATTGTCTTCACGTTTCGAACCACACTCTGAGACCAATCTCTTAACAACTTCTGACTGTAAAACGTTTCCAATCGTTTGGCGTTTTTGATGGTTTGTCTGCACTTCACGTCTATTAGAACTGCCTTTTCGTTATTGACATCGATTGCATCGATTTCATTCAAAACAATCATTTTATGGCCTTTTAAGACAATTTTGTCGACATTAAAGTGTTTCTCGAATTCATTAATATATGAATCGTTTCGATCACTCATTAAGTACTGAAGTCTTAGTCCGAAAAACGAATATTTGTTTATATTTCGTTTGCAATTGATTGGTATTATAAGACTATTTCGATTAAACAAATAAATTACACCTATTTTGGGGATAAATATCAAATTAATTAAAAAACAATTAATAGTATTCTTAACGTAATTAAAAATTTCAAAAAAGTTTATTTTAATTGCGATAAAAACCTTTGAATTTTTGCGCATAAAAACTCATTTGTGTGAACTTAAACTTAAAGTTATCTGGATTAATTTCCATAAACTTGACGCATAATATATCGGTTATAATACCACCAAATGAGACAAAATTGGGCTCTTCTTCGGCGATCATATCGTAATTCTTCAGACATTTGAGAAATTGAATCCATTTCTCAATTCTGTATTTCTCGTAATTAGCGATCAATTTGCGGCAAACAATCGCTTTAACGAACCCTTCCTCGAGATTAGAGTCGAGTTGTGTCATCTGTTTCGGCAATTCTAGTCTTGGGATCGGTTTGTCTTCATTGAGATTCAGATCGGAATCAATGCAAAAGTGAATCAAATGTTGAAACGATTGAAACGAGTCATCAATCGATTGGTTTGTGTCTCTAATCGTATATCTGCTGTAAAACAATGTGTTTACCAATACTTTGGTCGACGTCTCACACATTTTTGTTCACTAATTGTCACTAAAATAAATTAAACTCAAATTTGAAACATAAATGTTATTAAAATTAGTCAAAAGTATATTCAAAAACAACGTAAGCTTTCATGAGTTGATTGCAATTTAAAAATGATGTTAAAGAGTCTTAATAAAGACTATCCAAAGTAGAATTTGCCCCCTTTTATATGTCTAATGCGTATACATAATCTGTGTATGAATTCAATTGGCAGTCTACTAAAACTCTGTACTTGTAAAAATTTATTTTAAAACTTATTAAAAAAAATTGTATGTCATAAATGACTCATAATTGTATGGCTTAACCACGAATTTTTTTTTTTCGATAATAAGTTTAGTGGCGCATCCCTCAAAAATATCTCGACTAGAAATACATTCACCGATCAATTCTATTTAGGATTAAGATTTTAAACTTATTATTTATTTGAGTAATTTTATAGTAATTAAATTTTTACCAATCAATCTATTATTGCTTGAGTTTGAAAATAAATAAATAGATTAAATAAGTTGATTGATAAAAAATTAATTGTTATAAAATTACTCAAATAATAATAAATTAACAATGTTAAATCTAGATAAAAGTATAGATTAATTGATAAAAATTACGGTAATGTAATACATAATTGTCATACAATACGGTAATGTTTTCGATAGTAACATATTCGGCATTACCGTAATTTGTATTATAACAATTTTAAATTTTTTATAAATATTTGTCGTAATTTGTTTTATATTTTTGTTTCATATCAATTTATGTCTTGTAAATTTTCATAATACGCCAAATAGACAACTAAAAGCGTATTTCTTTTGTCTCTAGTCATAACTTATATTAAACTTAAATATATAATATTATAATCACCAGTGGCTGATATAGATGCAAAATCGCAATGTGAAAGGGAACTCCATTCGGCCAAAAGATAAAATAAAATTTTAAATTTAACCAATCAATTAGTAATGATAAGAAATTCTATTATATTTTCTATCAAACATTTAAACACATATAAACTTGCAATAACTTCATAACACAAATGTTATGATTCAATTAGTCTTATCAATAGGTTTTTATCACTTGTTTTGGATTATTTTTATACATTTACATTAAATCATTAAAGATTATTAATCATATTATTAAAGTCGGGAATATTATATGAATTTTCTAATTTTGTTTTAATTTTTTATTATGTCTAAAGTTGTGTTTGTACTGTATTTGCTTTATAATAACAAAACTTGATCTTTAAACCACGCCCACTTAATTAAAATATTTTCTTGCATAAAACTTTTGTTATTAAAATACAGAGTTAGACAGAAACTGAGGGAAGTGGAAAGGGGGAGGGAGTAGAATAAGGATAGGGTATTTTATTATTTTATTATCAAGGATATAGGGTAGGGAAATATAATTTTTAAAAATAACATGTAGTATAGGAAAAGATAAAATGGTACCTAAATTTAGCCCTAACTCAGAAAATAAATTTCCTAATTTTAGCAAAAACTCTTTTAAAATTGGTATAACAAAACATAGAAACCCTAAAAATAACTAACTAGTCTATTTTTGAAATTGTTTTGTTTTGTTAACAACTAATAAGTGCATAAAATGTTAGGCAAACGCTTGGAAAGAGTTGGAAACATTGAGAACAAAAGGGCCAGACATTGAGAAAACATATTTTTAATTCATTTTGTGATTGCATTTAATATTGAGTGCATTCCGAATACAGACATACTGTAGAATGTAATATAAATAAAACTGTAATGATATTTATAGTATCATATGTCAGGTGTAGTCAGTACTGATACACTTAACAGTCTATTACAGTATTAATGCCATTAATTTGTGAATCATATTATCTAAATACGAGATAACGTCATTAGCGACGGCGTATTCGCACTAATGTTATGCATTAATAAGATATACAGTCAAACCTCATAAACAGATTTAAATAGTTTACTCAGACTTTTATCTTATTATTGAATAAAATTTAATATTTAAAATTTGTTTAATACTTAAAAATAAAGGTCTGCGTTTAAATTATCAGAAATATATTAATCAAACAATTTATAATACTTTGTAAACATATTAACATAGAGTGATAGCTATACTGTATCTCACATTCATAGCAACTGTTAATCACATTTCACTCGTTTTGCGCTTTTATTTTGATTTTAAGTTACTTTTAATTCAAATTTGTTTTCGATTTAAGTCATTATTTGACTAAAACTAACAATTGATTCGAACTGTTCGGCACAAAGCGATGGCCATAACAGGAGAAGACTCGAGATTTTCGACATTTCTGGTGTCACTGAAGGAAGCGATTGAAGACAAAGTGTCGAATGAATTAATTGAGTTAATGATTGAGAAATACTTCGGCTTTCAATACAATGAACTCATAAATAGCTCTCAATTCTGCTATCATTTCGCGTTTGGACTGATCGGCGAGTGTCTGATCCCCGAAGAGTCGGCCAATCGGTTCGGTATCGATGAACGACAGCTCAACAATCGGTCGCAACTGATGCGCAAATTCGTCCACAACTCCATTGAATATCAGTTGAATCTGATTCTAGTCTTATGTCAAATCAAAAGAAATTTGGATCTAACGGACCAACTGTTCGATGAGATAATCAAAATATTGAGCTCTGACTCGAATAGAGTGGTCACAACCGAAGCGTTCAGTCATTGGTTTAACTGTAGATCCGATTACGACTTCCACTACAAAGTGAACGCAATCGCCAATTGCGTCCAATTCCTCAATTGGAACCGCGAAGCACACGAAGACATCTTCTTCGACAACATTTACTAAACGATTCATTACTTTGTTTTCGATTTCAATTCGATTTAACCATTTTTTAACCGATTTTTGTAATTATTTTTCTTAGACTAAGAATTTGATACTATTTTTGTATTAAAACATTTCATTGTTTGCAAACTAATTGTTTTTCTGTAAAACTGGACTTTGGATACAAATCTAATTATAATAAATGTTCTTTTCATACATTATCTAATCATTAATTTATTTCAAAAATTGGTTTTTTTTAATTGGCGTTAAATTTGAAACAAAAATTAATTTATTTAATATAAATGAACAAAAAAATTGATTTTAAATTGAATTTTTATTAATTGAAATAATTTATTCGAGAAGTTGTGCTAAAACTAACAAATTTTTGGGAATAATCAGGTCTTTAGGAATGGCTGTATTCTCAGACAAACAGACTTTGAATAACAGTTTCCGCTTTTTGGCACTCATTTCAATAAAAGACAAAATAATTTTTCGCAAATTCGACGCATTTTTATCACAACTCGAATACTTCAATAGATCCAAACGCTTTAGATTCGGATAATCAAACAAACTATCGATAAATGATTGTTCGATGTCTTTGAAATAAATAACAAACTTCTCGATAGAACTCAATCGGGGAATGGCATCGAAAATGCGATTTTTACAACTAATGCAGTTATATAAGTGATTGACTTCGCACTGGAATAATAAATCGGTTAAACTCAAGACTCGAAGATTGGGAAACAATTTAATGAGTGCTTTAAATCGTATTTGAGACTCAAAAAACATTTTACTTATGTTTAAAAACCAAACTTTTTTAAAAGGAATTAATTCGCGAATATTGTTGTATTCCTCTAAATCTGAGTCATTAATCCGAAATCGAGTCAATTCTGTTTGTTTTGCCGACAACTGAACCAATGTTTGCCATTTAAGAGCAATACAACTAAACGATAATTCATTTAAACTCATATTTTGGTTAATTTGTTGCAATAATTGGTCTGTAATTGGAATGCTTTGGATATAAAGACATTTCAGATGTTTTACATTTGGATTAATGAATAAATTGGTCGAAACATCTAAACTAAACAATAATCCCAAACCTAATGAGTCTTCAATTCTTAACGACAATAAATTCTTAGGCAATACTTCTAAGGTTTGATTAAATATAATTTTATTTTCGACAACAATTAGTAAATTTTTAAGACATTTTAGACATCGAATGAACTGAAGTATTGATAAAATAATTTCTGGATTTGAGTCGTATTTATATGCTCTGAAAATCGTTAAATCGATTAATATTTCGGAAAAATATTTTTTTTCGGTTATCGTATGAACCGGAACCACAAAATGTGAGTCAATTATTGATAAACACTTTATTTTTTTTGCATTTTCCGCAATAAAATCCAAAGATTTTGTGTCTAAATAACAGTCCTTTAGTACAAGTGATTCAATTCGATCACATTCTTTGAAAATCGACTCTAAATTGTTGAGACTTTGACTCAAATAATATAAATTAGATTTTTGAGTTAGTGCTGATTCAATGTTTGCTTTTCTGATGTCTGAAGGTTTTTGATGTCTTTCACACAAACTCTTAATATACAGTCGATTGTATCGATTCAAGAAAGAGTCGTCATTTGGATTAGTCGTCAATTGATTGTCAAAGTTATTCCCAATTGATATCAGTTTTTGTGATTCCAATACCGTTTGAATGCAAATCTCAAATTGTTTCGAAACTCTTAACAATCGAAACAATTCTCTAATTTTCAAATAACTCAATACTATTCCCAATGAATCGTCATTCATAACAAAATATTTTGTTATATTTGTTTCATTCATATTCTGTCCATTGGTTTCGTTATTTTGAGTGCCATTTGTTTGAGAACTTTTCATTTGTGAAGACATTTCACAATTTATTCAGATCTTCAACTGACTAACGATTTTAATTTTTTCAAATTATTTACTCTATTATTAAAAATTATTATGTTTTGCAGTCCTTTTTAATTCATAACAATGTGCTTGCGTAATTTTGTAATGCGATATAATAAATAGTGTTAAATTAAAAATTTTAATATTACCCGTAATTAAAAATCGGTTAAAATGTAAATAAATTTGTTTTACAAAAACAAATCAAAACTTATGTCTAACAGTTTGATTAGAAGCGAATGTAATTCAAAAATAAATATAATATTAATATAGGAATTAATAATAATTCAAAAATTCAATATTGAAATAGAATTTGTAAATAATATATTAAAAACGCGTTATTATAATAATATTTCTAATAGTTCTGTCTCATCAATCAAAACATTTCTTATATTTCCGATAATATAATTTATTTTTAATAATATTTCTTGTCAAATCAACTTGGTTATCTCTGGCAAATTTTAAAACATCGATTTATTTGTAATGAGTTCATTAAATTAATAATTTTAAATTGTAAAAATTAATTTACAGATTTATCATTTTTAAATTTAATAACTATTAATAATATAAATAAAAAGAAACTAAATATTCAATCATTTAATTGTGTTTTTAATGGCATTGATATACTGATGCGGAACCCAATAGAGCCATAGTTTGAGTTTATCTCTCATTTCGATCAATACTATAGAGTATTCTTCGTGTCCTTCGATCGGCTGTTCATCGATTCGATAGATATTCGAAAGACTATATTTGGATGTCTTAGCGTCGGAACAGATCGAAAACTCGTCGATTTCGAGTTTGAAACCGATTCGACATCTCTTCCCGTATTGGTTAACCATTCCTTTGATGCCTTCCGGCGGCACCGGTTCGTCGCCGTTCTTATAGCCCGGCATCACATCCTCTGGAACTCCTCTGTCGACGATCTTCTTGTGTTTGTTTTGTTTGCAAAATGGAGTTCCGATTATCTGAGTTTCTGTCGAATCTTCAGTTTGAAAACTGGGAGTAATGGCAGCGCTTACGTCAAATAGTGTGGATCCGATCAAAAGAATTTTGTCGTTGTTTTTGATGCCAACTGTTGCTAATGTTTCGGTATTTTGGGTATGAATTGACTTTCCCTTTAGTATCAGTTTCTGCATCTCTGGTGCGACTGAAGTCAACGAATGGATCTCTCGTTTCAGTTCCGATAAAGTTTTGTTTGACTCTAAGCTCAAGTCATACCTCTTTTTACTGAAAATTATTTGAAATTTTAGAAACTCTTTGGATTCAGTGGTTTCGTTGTCTGCCGTCATGTTTTCAATTATTTTTGAATTAATTTATTTAAATATTTGAGTATTTTTTAACCGAAAATTTTAGCATAAATATAAAAAACAATTTATTTAAAATAAAGTTTAAAAACCGTTAAATTAGATTTTAGGCAAAATATTCAAATTTTCGATAATTTTATAAGAATTGACAAAATGTGGAAACAATTGATTTCTTGTTGTGGACTCAGAGGAGGAATAGAAGATATAGACGATAGCAGTGATCAGAAGAGGACGAGAGTTATGAACGAAGACGTTCTGCAGATTGTCTTAACATATGTCGGATTCAAAGACTTGTTTGCTTTGGCGAGAGTTAGTCATCAGTTTAAGTATTGCACTGAAGAAGCGATTAAAAATATGAAAGGGTTTGGATTTATAACAGAAGACCAAAAATATTTGCGCCGGAGTTGGCAGAACTCAAATATGTCCGCAATTCAGACATTCATTTACTGCCATTTGGTTTACATTCATAAAAGAGAACAAATCGTTCACTCGATTACAAAATCAATGGCTAAAAGGGGTGAAAATCTGAGACAAATAACGTTCTTCTGCCTTGTTAATTTGAAGACTATTAGACAATTAGCTAAAAATTGCCAAAAAGTTGAGATTTTGATGTTTACACCAAATATTCTCGACTATAATATCAAAGTTTTGTCAAAAATTGGAAATTTATTCCAAAATCGAATCAAGAGTTTGACTCTTTTATATTCTAAAGAAGAAGTGAATCCAAACCAGAAATCAATTGCATTATTGAAATGTTTTCCGACTCTTCAGAAAGTTTGGATCAAACAATACAAACAATTTGATAATATTTTCGATTTTATTCCGAATACAATCGAATCGATTCTATTATACAATTATATTAACAAAAGTTTTGAACAAAATCTGCAATCGATTCGAAATATGTTAATCAGAATTGAAACTAAACTCATATTTCTATGCCTTTACTGCTATTTCGAAGACCAAGACTTGGATTTAATCAAAAATAAATGCAATTTAGAAAAATTGTTCACATTTTGGACATTAGACTCAAAATCTCTTTTGGATTTAATTAATTCGCAAAGAAGTCTCAAATTATTATGTCTTCAATTCAATCGTCAATTGTTTGATATTCAACCGATATATCAAAGAGAGTATTATTTTCCAAACATTAAACAATTGAATCTTTTTAAGGCATCCATTGATCGAAAATGTTTTCGTATATTACGACAAATATCTCCAAAACTTTCGAAACTCATCTTATATTCAATTAAATTCATTTGCATTTGTAATGATTTGGTCACTATTTGCGAGAATTGCAGTCATTATTGTTCACAAGTATTGATCGAATTGAAAGAACTAAAGAAATTGAGTTTAAGTGAAACCAATATTAAAGTCGAATTAATCGAAAAGTTTGCGAAATTGAATCGAATTTATTTCAGTAATACTTTTGCCGACACTTTGGAAATGTTTGAAAAGTTGAGAACATTTTGCGACAAAAATCCGAAAAAGTTATTCAGATTTGAAGTCAAAGTCTCGGAAGAAGAGTTCAAACAATTAATCGATAATTCGCCGAAAAATCTCAAAATACAAAATTTAAACTAATTATAAAATAAAAGTCTATTTAATAATATTGAAAACAAAATAAATTCAAAACTAAATTTAAGTTTTAATAAATTTTTTATATGAAAAACAAAATATGTATTTAATTTAAAACAAAAACTAAATAATCACTAAATTTATTATTGAAATAGTTTTTAATAATTAAATAAAATATTTAAATAAATAATAAAAACAATAAAATAATTGGATTAGAATTTTGTTGAAATATATATAAGTTTTGAATTTTTAATCTTTTTTCGATCCGACCGATAGTCCTAATTGTAATACAAACCTATGTCTGCCATCGATGACGAATCGACTGAACTTTCAATTATTTAATTGATTTTATGTCTGTTTTCTTCGTTCAAAGAATTACAGAAATTTTTAAATCAATTTTTAGCCGAAATTCTTTTTCCCGAACCTTTAGATTTTGTCCATTCGGTCACAAAATTTGAGTCAATGTCCAGACGTTTGTCACGAAATTTGTCCTAAATTAACAAAATTAAAATTTGCCACAAAATAAATATTATAAACATATTTTAAAGGCTCACAATTGTAAATGACATGTATTGGACATTTATTTGCATGTTAAAATTTGATTTGTATTTATTTACATTTTAAAAATAAATTTATTATAAGCAGATTAATTTATTCAATCAAGCAAAACTATAACTTTCAATGAGAAAATGCTACAATTTAGTGTGTTAATACAATAAAAATTTGTTATATTCACAAAAAGCAGAGATCGGGGGGGGGGGGGATCAGGGAGGAGATTTTTTTTAAAACGCTCAAAAAACCTATATATTTATGATTAAATTTTGCCTAATTTAACTGAATTTAAACTAAATTTAAAATAAATTTATTTAAATTAACTG
>JAQFXP010000620.1:0-26776 GCA_034693685.1 Belba bartosi
ATCTCCCGTCCATATACGCTATCTACTACATTTTGCTTTAGCACCCATTTGAGCATCCATTCCTAAGCCTGGTTATGTGTTAATTGATAAATACATTTTTATATTTTATCTAGATAAGTGGAATAATGCACCTGTAATAAAAATATTCAACTTAGTTTATATTTTGTAAATTAATTTAGTAAAAATTTAATAAAATAAATTTTTGAAATTATTCTTAATTTAAAATATATTATTAAAATATACATGTATTGGAAATATTTAATGTATCCAATTGAAGTTGGTCTGAAAATTGAGGCACAATTTCAGGAGAAGTTTAAAACTCATAATTGACTGTATTAGTTCAAAATTTAAAAAAATTGTTTAATTTCTCAAAATACTAATTTTTCAAAATGAGCTTGTTTGGGCCTAACATTGACTGTACTGTATTTTAAAAATAACAATACAAGAACCTATATAAAAATTTAAAGGTTAAATCTAAAATTAAATTCCATACAAATTAAACCCGGATTTTATTTTATTTGTTCTACGGTTATTGCAATTATTTTAGTAGATAAATAAAATGGCATGATAAAGTAAATAAACAAAATTAAAATTTACAAGAAAACAAATATTTATTACAAAAAAGATGTAAATAACAGATATTTTAATAACATATAAAAACCAAAACAAAAAACTAAATTTACAACAATTTGAAAAGAATAAAATACAATCAACTAACTAAAAAAAAGTAAAAGCAATTGAAACAAGATGAATTCAAAAATAATAATCAGTTTGTGCTTGGTTGGATTATTTGGTTTATCAATGGCAACCAATTGTCGATTCAACAGCGACTGTGGCTTCTCATCAAACCCGAAAGTGCATATTTGGTGCCTGGGTGGAAAATGCCAAATTATACCTAATGCCGAAATAGCTGAAAACTCTCAAGTTCAGTGTGTTTCGGACGCAGACTGTCGTTATCTTGGTAATTATTTCAAATGTCGTAACCATTTGTGCTTTGAAAGTGAACACAAAACTTGCGTTACCGACACTGACTGCAAGAAGAATAAATTGCACAAGAAGTGCAAGAATAATCATTGCGTTATCTTTTGAATTGACAATTTTATCCGAAAATGTTTTTGAATAAATTTTTTTTTATATTTTAATTTCGTATTATTTTTATTGTCAAAATTATATTTTTTGATTTAATATCAATTTTTTATTCAAAAAATAAAATTTCTTAAACTGGCAAATTAATTTTGGTATTAATCTAATTTATATTGAATAAAGGAGTCAATTTTTCCTTATTGTAGAGAAATAGCAGTAATTTTTTAAACAGTAAATAAATAAATTATTATTTTAAATTTTGAACAAAAATTTATGTTTTTAATTATTAAAAAATTTGAATTTTTTAATATTATTTTTTGCAAAATATTTATTTTTAAAATTGTGTTTATTATTTGAATTTTAATTTGTATGTTTATTGCATTTTTAAAATAAAATATTAAGCTAGATTTAAATTCTAAATTTATTGGTTAATGAATCTTGTTAATTTTTTTATAACTATTCAAAAATATCGCTTCCATGGTGTAGTGGCTATTACGCGCGTCTTACACGAGCAAGGTTCTCAATTTGCTTCCAAGCGAAAACATTTTTATTTGATGTAATGTAATGTAAAACTTTAAATACTACATTTACTATGCTAATGTTTAGAGTTTAAAAATATTTATTAATTTTTAAATTAAAAAATCGAAGATTGAGCAATATTTTTCTCAAAATAATTTTTAAACTTATGTGGTTATGCTTTAATTTAAACTGATTTAATTAGATTTAAGCCAAATTTAAATTAAAATGTAATATTACTAGTTGATTATTCTAAACCTAAGCCTAAGGATATGAAAATGGAGTTAAAGGTGGAAATGGTATTGGAAGTACTAATTACTAAAAAGTTTAAGTTTTAGGTTTAAGTTTGAAAATCAGGAATAAATATTTTTCTAATGATATTCTGTTAGTACACTAAATAAATAAATTAAACTTAAAAACATTTTTTTATAAAACGGTAAAATAAATTTATATTATTTATAGAATTTTTTATTTTATAAAATTAGATTGCTTAAAATAGCAAAATTAAATTTATTTTGGTACAAATCTAATATATTTTAGATGAATGTGTCAATGCATCATTTTTATGGTGAGTTAACAATAATTTTTTAAACAGTAAATAATTATTGTTTTAAACTTTAAACAAGTTTAATCAATAATTCGAATCAATCTGATTAATAATCATTAAAAATTTTGGACTTGTTTGTACTATTTTTGCAAAATATTTATTTTCAAAATTGTGTTTGTTATTTAAATGTTAATTTGTTTGTTTTACTAGTATTGTTGTTAAAATAAAACATTAAACTGGCATTAAATTCTAAATTTATTAGTTAATTAATCTTATTTTTATTTAAATATTCAAATATATCGTTTCCGTGGTGTAGTGGTTATCACGTGCGCCTCACACGCGCAAGGTCCCCGGTTCGATCCCGGGCGGAAACATTTTTATTTATAATTTTTGATTGTGCTAAATTTATTCCTGCATTTAGCATGCTAAAATTTTTATTTTAAAATATTAATCCTGGAATATTTAAAAATAAACTTTTTCTTAAAATAATTTTAAAATTTTTAATATTTATTGTTTTTGCTAAAACGTTATCTGATGTTTGCGGCTAATCTCATGATCATATGTGTTTAAATTGTGCAATAAAGTTACAAGTTCCAAAGTTGCACCAAAGTGTATAATGTGTATAATCTTAAATTGTGAAGAATCATGCTAAAAAGTAAAGTTTAAAAAAATTAATTAATTATGAAATATTAGATGAATTTATGTAAAATTTTAACATTTTTATACAAATTAAAGTATAAATAATATGCCATAATTAGTGATTATCAAACATTATTAAAAAGAATATAGTAACTTGCTATATTTAGAACAGGAATATAAACTATTAATATATACAAATAAACATAAATAAACACAAATACAACCAGGATTCTATTTAATGTAAAGAACGATTGCATTTATTTGTTTATTAAATACATTATAAATATAAAAGAAGCAACAAAATAAACAGGAACAAAAAATTTCAAGAAAACAAATATTTAGCAAAAGTGAAATTAACTGATAAATTAATAATATATAAAAACCTAAACAAAAACTAAATTAGCCACAAATTGAAGGTTTATAGAATAAAAAAAAATCTAATTATCTTAAAAAAATAAAAGAGTTTGAAACAATATGAATTCAATAATAATATTTAGTTTGTGCCTGGTCGGTTTAATTGGCTCATCACTTGCTTGTCGATTTAACAGCGACTGTGGCTACTCAACGAATCCAAAAGTGCATATCATGTGTATTGGCGGCCGGTGCCAAATATTGGCCAAGGCCGAAATGGATAAAAATTCGGTTCAAAATTCATCTAGCTTGTCATTCCTTAATCAATGTAAGTTCAACAGCGACTGTGGCTTCTCATCCAACCCAAAAGTGCATATTTGGTGTATTGCCGGCCGGTGTCAGATAATGCCAAATGTGGAAATGGCTGTAAACGCCCAGGTACAATGTGTAGCCGATGCCGACTGCCGCTACCTTGGTAATTATTTCAAATGTCGTAACCATTTGTGCTTTGAAAGTAAACACAAGACCTGCGTTACGGACATTGACTGCAAGAAGAATTGGTTGCATAAGAAGTGTAAAAATAACCATTGTGTTATTTACTAACTTGGCGTTTTTATCTTAAAATGCTCTTAAATAAAATTTGTGTATGTTTAAAACATTTTATTTTATAACTGATCAGTTATAACCAGAGATCAAAATTTCCCCCTGATTTTAAAATTTTAAAATCCCTCCCCCCACAGCATTTGGTCGGCGAAAAGATACCCCCTCGACTTTTTGATGGCCGCCTAAGGCGGCCGGCTAATATTTTTGTTTTTTTGGCCAAAATTAGAAAAATTTCCATAAATTGGTGCTAAATCCGGTTAAATTAAACAAAATTTTATCATAAATATATGGGGTTTTTAAGCGAAAAATCCCTCCCCTGATCCACCCCTGGATCGGCTGACCTTCTCGATCTCTGGTTATAACTGATTATAAAGTGATTAGTTTCGTAATATTTTTATTGTCAAAATTATATTTCTTATTTTAATATAGATTTGTTTTCCTTAAATTTTTTATTCATACAATAAAATTTCTTAAACTGGCTAATTAAATTTATTTTGTTATTAATCTAGTTAATTTTAAATAAATGTGTCAATGTATAATTGTTCTAGTAATTAAACAATAAATGTTTTAAAATTTGAACAAGAATTTATTTCGTCAGTTATTAAAAATATTATATATTTAACATTTTAATTTCTAAATTGTGTCATATTAATCTTGCTATACTATAAAATACTATATTCCAAAATTGTTTTACTGATTTGAATACTAATTTATATTTTTATTGCAAAATTTTAATATAATATTTCCGAAACTGGCTTTAAATTCTATATTTATTTGACAACAAATCTTGTTTATTTTATCTTATTACTCAAATATGTGGTTTCCGTGGTGTAGTGGTTATCACGTGCGCCTCACACGCGCAAGGTCCCCGGTTCGATCCCGGGCGGAAACAATTTTTTAAATTTAATTTATTACAGTAAAAGCAAAATTTTTTTAATTTATATTTTTTTTAAAAAGACATACATAATTATTTAACAATATTTACTCAAATAACTTGCTAATTAACTATAATAATTAAGATTAAGTAATTTACCTCATGTAATATATTACATCAGGGTATATACTGTACTTATCAACTCTATTTACATTTAATTTGCTAAGTTGCTAATTATTTTCTAAAAATATTAATGTTTTAATAAAATATTAATTGTTATGTTATTTAATTTTAAAAAATTAAATTAAAATATCTTGATTGATTAATTAAATTAAAACACCGATTGAATTGCTAGAATTAGTGCAGACAATAGCCGCCGTATGGCGTGATATGTCTGTTGACTGCAAAAGATTAGTCAAATTGTTGAACCAAAACAAACACTAAATTATGTAAACAAACAGCAAATTAAACAATTAATGCAATAATAAAAATCACTAAATAATGCCAACAATTAAATGCTCGTTCAGTGGCTGCCAATCAAACATTTTGACCGAAAATAAGTTATCGTTTTTCAAATACCCGATTAATGACCGAAAAAGGTATTCAAAAAATATCTGAAAAACCAAAATAAAAATTTAATTCAATTCAAAACATTTAATCATTTAAACCAATTATTGCTTTAATTGTATAACAGATGCGAACAATGGGTCCGAAACTCGGAGAACCCGAAAATCGGACAAATATTTACCGAAAGTTTGCGTCAATTGCGTTACCGAACTGTTTGTGAAAAACATTTTTTCAGTTATGAAATAATTAATTATAAAAACCGAAAACAACTTATTAGTACTTCAGTGCCGAAGATATTGATCTCAGCGATCATTACCGACACCGGTAGTCAACAGCCGGTGCCGTCAGAGGCCAATAAAGACGTAGTTGAGACCAAAGATCAGAAATTACGGCAAAAATCGATCGAAAAACAGTCGAAAACTAATTGCAAAACAAATACTAAAAAATTACTTAAATTGGGTTTTAATACAAATTCCGATGATTTGAATGGCCGGACAGTTAGTACCGATGATAACATCACTTCTTGTTTGTCTGAATTGTCTTCCGGTTCTGATGAGGATTCGGACACTTCTTCTATGTCTTCAGATTTTATTAATAATAGTCTTAAAAATTTAGAACAAATTGAGAAAAATATTAACTTATTGTTAGATAAACAGAATTTAGAATTAAATAAATTGGATTCCGAAGAATCGGTAGAAGTTGGTCCGGAATTGATTGGTTTAGATGAAGATAATGAGGACTTGAGTGATGATAATCGTGTCTTAAGTAATAGTAATTGTGTTTTAAGAGATTCGATCGAAAAGTCTGTGAATTTTAATCAATTAAATGAAAGTTTAGTCAAAGATATAAATAATTGTAATATTAATCAATTGTTGACCGAAACTGAAGACAATCTGAATCTAAATCTATTGACGGAAGAGCTGTTGAAAAGTACGGAAAAGTCTAAACTTTTAATGGATTCGCAGTTAAAGACAATTAATACGAATAAAACGAATCAAAACACAATTCAACCCATTATTAATCAAACATTGAATGACTCGAATCGGAGTTTATTCGACACTAGTTTTGATGCACATTCAGGTATTTTTATAATTTACTAAAATTAGTTACAAATATCTAAATTAAAATTAATTTTATTTCGAAATTATTGTTTATTACAGATATTTTCAAAATGTATATATTTTTGTTTTTTGAGTAAAAATATCAATAATTTTGTTTTTGTTCAAACATTTTGTCGATTTAGCAATAAATATATTTTTTAAAATTGAAATTTCAGAAACTTTTGGCTCAAATACGCAAAAACCGAATGACAAACAAAAACGAAAGTCGATTACAATCGAAGAGAAAATAGAAATAATTAAAGACTTTAATAGCGGTATGAAAAGGACGGATATTATGAAAAAGTACTCTTTGGCCCATCAGTCGAATCTGACTACAATTCTAAAAAATAGAGACAAATATATGGAACACATAATTAGAGGCAATTTTAGTTCAATTAAAAGCAAACGAATGCGGGAACGGAAGGGCCGGAGAAGAGCCAAATTAAAACTAGTTACTAACGTACCAAATGTTAGTGAATGTGAGCTAAATCTGAATGAATTAGAGGCAAAACTCAATCAATTAGTGGCGAAAAAAGTGCCGAAAGTTAAGAAAATTGTTTCAAAAACTGTGATAAAGAAGTCGAATGTCGTCGACACAACTGATCTTAAATTAGGCAAACCTTCTGTCAAATTGAATCCCGACTTAAATACTGATAATCCGATTGTTTGCGATAACAATGCGAATAAAGATAAAGATCTCTCAATACAAACAAGTCTTGGAGATGACAACCAATCGGGTATTAATTAAAAATATGTTTTTGTTTTAAAAATATTAAATTAATTTTTAAAACAATTTATAATTGGTCTTAAATGCATTTAAATATAGTTTAGATTAATATAAACTTGATTTGAGTTACGAACGAATAATTGAATTTTTAATATTAATTCAATTAATTGTTTCACTAGTTTTGGAGATTATGGCCAAACATCAGATGAAACAGTTGTCAGACAAACAAAAGCGTAAATCGATTACAATTGAAGATAAAATACAGATAATCAAAGACATCGACTCCGGTATGAAGAGGAGTGACGTTTTGCACAAATATTCATTAGCACATCAGTCGAATCTGAATACAATTCTGAAAAATCGCGACAAATATAACACAAATGTATTGAACGGAAAGTCTGTTAAACTGAAAAGAGTTAGAGGACAGCGAAAACTGACCGATAGTTACTACAGTCAACTAATACCTGTGCCCGCAGTGGCCGAAACACCGTTTGAGTCCGCGGCCGAACCCAATGATACCGTTTTTGATGAATCGAATATCAATTTTAATAATTCACTCAACAGTTTGTTTGATAATTCGTTTAATAATCGACTGTTCGGTGACACTGGCTTTCAGTGCCCGTCAGGTATGGCTACAATATTTGTTTTTGAGATTTATTTCTAATATTAATTCTTTTTAATGAATTGAATGTATTTTAGAGCAGTTTATTGATTACATGTTTAATTAGAATATTATTTTAGTATTTCAGAACTTTTTTTGTCTTTTTTAAAGTGATTTTTGAATTTTTTATTTCTATTTTGAGTTTTGTTTTAAACGAATTGTAATTCAAAACAGAAATACTTGACTTAACGCTAACAATCGGTTCGGACAAACAGAAGCGCCGATCGATTTCAATAGAAGACAAAATCGAAATAATCAAAGACATCGACAATGGAATGAAGAGATCGGATATTCTGGTCAAGTACTCATTGGCCGACTATTCAAACCTAAACACAATTCTGAAAAACAGAGACAAATATTTAAGCAATGGATTGAACGGAAACTTTTCGATCAAACGGAAACGTATGAGAGAAGGCAAGTACCGAGAGGTGGAACGGGAGCTCAACCATCGTATAGACCAGTGTTTAGAGTCGGACATCACTATAACGGGTACTCTATTGCAAGACATCGCTAAAGAAGTGGCGAAAAAGTTAAATATTTTGGACTTTAAGGCCAGCAATGGTTGGCTCAATAGGTATAAAAAGCGCCGATTATTGATGTTTTCGGGCACTGGAAGTAAAATTAATACCAAAATTGATGACATTTTTATTTAATTTATTAATTATTAATATTTTGTGTTTGATTTGTATTGAAATTATTTGTTTTTCTATTGATTTTTATTGTTTTGCGTTTTTTCTAATATATTTTTACGTTTAATTTGTTTTTCACTTTAGGATTGGTTTAAATTCAATTGTTTTTCTAATTATTTATTTAAATTATTTGTTTGTTTTTAATTGTGATTTGTATTTGATTTTTGTTTCCGAGTCTATGAAAAATCCACCAAAACTTTTGGCTAAAAAATTTGTACAAAATTTTCAACAATTATTTCAATTAATTTGATGTAAAATAAATATTAAAAATAAGATTTTAATTCAAATTTGTTATTAATTATCGATTAAATTAAAAACATTAAATTATAACTATCAAAAATGTAGAAAGTTAAGTTTATTAAGTTTATAAAACTGTGAAAATGTTATAAAAATAATAAAACGTTATTTATTAGCAATTGATTGCATAAACATTGCATTTGTTTTATGTAAACAAAACACACATTGGATTCGAAAAGTTATTTAAGTCTAAAACCTAATCTAAAACACAATTAAATTAAAAATAACTAAATTAAAAGTGAATTAAATCAAACAATCGGTTAAATAACAGTCTGAACACAACAACAAATTGAAATAATAATGTTATTAAATGTAATAAAATGTGAAAACCTATTGATAAAGTCATTGAAAACTTTAAATTACAAGAAATGTGTTAATAATTTTCGGCCGACTTTAACGGCGATCACAATTAATAACAGAAATAATTATAATTATATTAATACTAATAGTTATCATACGAGTAGTGCGAAACTGAATAAAAAGCACGAAAGCGGTGATTCAATCTATAGTCAACACCAATACACGTCGAGTGACGCTCACCTCAAACACAAAGCCTATCAGAACTTCAGATGTAATTTAAATAACATTTCATATATTTTGCAATTAGTGGTCATTTAAGAGCCCGAGACTACCCACTGGCTCCTCGAGCTTTTTTCGGCATAAGCCATAGCTCAATTTTTATTTTTTAAATTTATTTTATAGAGACTCGAGATATGCCTAACAGCGAGTGGTCGGCACTCGAGTGGTTGACCACTAATACTATTTTAATATTTTAACTAAATTTATAATTAGTGATCATATGAGAGCTTGAGACCGACTAACTTGATCCAAACTTGAATACAAAGCATAACTCAATTTTCAAATTTTAAACCAGATTTTAGCTAAAAATTCAATTAAAAAAAACAATTATTTCGACTTAAGTCTCAAATCTTGAGAAATGGCAAATACGGGTGAAGTCGGGAGTCTTATCGTTGACTTTAAATACAGTTTATATTAAATAAATATTTTAATTAATAACTAATCCGATTGTTAGGGTCGGAGGAAGAGGTGAAAGACATACCTACGATTCAAAGGCCGGTATTAGTGGTATCGATGGGCATATTTTTGCTGTACTTCGCATACCTGCGCGAACCCAATGATTTAGACGAGCGAATGGGCGCCGATCTGTTCGATCTGATGCCTCACTTACAGATACCGATGATTGAGTCGGCCATTAATGACGCGGAACTGATCGGCACCGACACCGTTGAGCTCCGGAAGAAGTTGCAAGAGTTGAAGGAATTGAAAGAAAAAGTCGATAAACTCGAGGCCACAAAGACTGGCAATTAGTTTAAATCCGGTTTTTCGCTAAACTTGTTATTTATTTAGTTTTTTTTGTTTTGAATTTTTTTCTTTAATTTTTTTCTTTAAATTTTTAATTAGATTTACAGTTAATTCAGTATTTTTTCGATCTTTTCGTTACAATTCTTTAGATAATTATAATTAATATTTTGTTTTATTTGTAATTAAATCAAAAAACAATTTTTTTTAATTAAAAATATAAATTAAACAAAATAAACAAATAATCAAACTATTGGTCATTAAAATATCGATTTAATTGATAAGAAAATAAATAAATTGAAACTATTTTCGTAAAATTCAAAAATATTTTTATGATTTAATAATCGATAAGATATGCTATCATTTGCAAAAAGGTCCAAGCTTGTTTATAGTAACTAGCTGTTCAATAAGAATCATCTGACGAACTCTCCCTGTTCAGAATATGAAAGCACTTGGATGTTTGATTAAATTGAATACACAATCTAAACTAGTTAACATTTTTAAAAAAACTTAATTTTAAATTTAATTCATAGATAAATAGAATAATTTGATTAATTTAGGATTATTATCAACAATTTAACAGGCTAATTCGGTATGTGTCGGACACAAATATATTTATAACCTAAACGCCTATCAATCTAGATTGTTTTCCTTAATTTCTTATCGAGCTTATTTTTTATCAAGAAAATTTTTTATAATTGATTATAATATTTGAAACATTAGCTAATTTTAGAATTTATAAGAAAGTTAAAATTTGTTTAATAAAAAGGTATCAGGTTAGGTTTTAAAAGGCAAATTCGATTTAAACAATTGATCTCACTAAAATAGTTGGTTTAAATGTACATGATCGTATTGTTGGACTATTTTGAATTAGGTTAATAGGTTTGGCACTAAAGGACCGCATATTTTGCAACCGATGGGTGGCTAACGATTCAATTGGAAAAAAGGTATAATATTTGAATGTATTTATTGGTCATTCAATTTGGCCTTAAATAGCACCGTTTCCTCAAACAGCAACTCCTTTAGCCGCTCCTTGGGCAGGTCATCCAGTTCCATTTCATAGTTGAACGGCTCGAGAGCGACCGGTTCGTCGTCCGGTTCGCTGTACTTCTTGACGTACGGGTGCACTAGTGCCTGGTCGACGGTTATGCGTTTGTGTGGGTTAAAGGTCAGCATTTTGTCGAGAAGGTCGAGCGCTTTTGGGTCTGCCTTCTCGTATATCTGCGCCCAGGGCACTTTCGGCTTGACTGGCAGTGCCTTCAGGTAGGAACGAGCTCTTTCGTTGACTATACAGGTTAGATCTTCCTGTGTTGGCGACCCGAGTATGCTTAGGATTAGGTTGAGCTGATCCAAGTAATGCTTCCCTATTGGGGGTTCGAAAAAATTGCGTTAATTATGTTTAGAATCCGAAATTAAAAACATTTTTATTACAAGTTCTGTCAAATACTGTATTTGCAAACATTTACTGAATTTTAGCTCAAATTCCTATCTTATTAGGAATTGATTAAACTTATTAAACAAATATTTAGTGAATTTTAAAATATATAATTTAATATGAGTTAAAATTTAATTTTGTGGCAAAGTGGCATGTCAATCTAGTTTAAAATATCTATACCGGGAAAAATAGGTCGATTGCTAATCATTTCAGCTAGTATACATCCAACCGACCAAGTATCAATTGACTTCGTGTAACCTTTACTGTTAAGCATAATTTCGGGCGCTCTGTACCAGCGCGTGGCCACATATTCGGTGAGATGGCCGGTGTGGTCATGCTCGGGGTCGGCCACCCGGGCCAGCCCGAAGTCACAGATTTTGAGATCGCAATTGGCGTTAAGTAAAACTGATTTGAATTGAAAGACAAATTTAGAACATTAAACAAAACAAAACCATCCGAATCGACTTACTATTGCTGGGCTTGAGGTCCCTGTGCAGCACATTTGCGGAATGGATATACTTGAGGCCCCGAAGTATTTGGTAGAGGAAAGACTTGATGTGTTCGTTGGTTAGCTTTTGGGTCTTAAGTAGTTTATACAAATCGATGTCCATTATTGACTGCACTATATATACATCTTTCATCTGTTCGATTGTCTGCGCGTGAATCATGTCTCGGATGTCGATTATCTGGTTCGTATTCAAACGTTTTAATGTTAAAAGGCTAGTTTTTGGTTTTTATCATGTCAGTTTCTGTTTTTTATGGCCTTACGTTGTCGTGTTTAAAACGGGTGAGAATTTTGATCTCCCGTAGCGTTCTTTGGCAATAGGTCTGGTGCTCGAACGGTGAGATCTTTTTTATGGCCACTTTTTGCTCGGTTTGTGTGTCGAAGGCCGACCTGGAACATTTGTTACATTTTTGTTAGTTAGTTTATTTTTCGAGAATAATAACTTTAATATTTTAATACTAAGCAAAACTGTTTAGGTTTAAAGGTTTGTCTTATTATTTAGTATTATTTGTATTCATTTGTAGAATTAAATTGTTTATATTTTGCATTATTATGCATCTTAACGTCGCCCAGCTTAATTCAAACAATTAGTATGATACTTAGTTTTAATTAAACATGTATAAGAATATAGATTAGATATTAACATATAATTACAGATAACCTATTTATTATGCCCATTTTTACAACCTTTTTGTAGTCGATTTATATATCAAAGTTTTAGATCTGTTATAAGAATTTCACTTTTGTTTTGTAATAAAAGTTTATTAAATAAAAACAGTTTTATATTTCAGTAATATTCCAATCAATAAATTTTTGCATAAAATTTGTCTATAAATAGATTATTGACTAATTTTGAAATTACTGTATGTTTAATTTTAATAGATTAATTTAGCAAGCGCGTTTTAAAATACATTTAAATTAATAAAATAGATACTTACACGACTATACCGTAAGCTCCTTCACCAATATATGCTAGGTTATTATACCGAGGTCCAACCTCAAACGGCTGTCCTCTGATTACCTCGACCATGATTAGTTAATTCTGATCGGCAGTGTAATTTTTGCGTAGTAATTTTATTTTATAAATTTGATTAGGTTGCTATTCTTTCCTATATAATTCATTTATTTAATTTATATCTAATTATCTTTCAATTAAACTATTATTTACTCTAATTTCAAACTGAATTAACGGTAAATTAATTTATCATTTTTTATCAATTATAAAGTCAACGCAAGTCTATATTCAATTGACTCTCTCTTACAATTAAATGCATAAAAACAGTATTTTCTTATTTCTTATGCAACTATTATATAGCTATCGTACAGTTGTTGCGCTTTTTTTGTTGACACTGTTTGCTATGTTTTGTATTCAAATATCAGTATTTAGTTTCCATAAGAAAAATATGCAAAACGGGATTTATGAGATAGATTGTTTTTTTGTCATAAATCTCAAATGAGAAAGAGAGTATTTCTTACAGAAACGACGTTGTTATGTGTATTTATTATTTTGAAAAGCTTATTTGAAATAAGTTATTTCTATTAATAATTTAATAATGTTATCGATTTTTAGCAAGATTATAAACGGATTTAGAATTTAGAAGAGCTTTAAAATAATGTGTAATAAAATATTCTATAAGAAAATTAGTATATTTTGATTATAAATTTTTTTAATTAAGTTTTTTTTAATAATATAAATAAATAATTTTTAAAATTTAGAATTAAGATATTAGATTGTTTAAAATATAAATAATTGCTAGAATTGTTAAATCTATTATAAAATATTGTATTTTAAATTTTCAAAATGATTATTTTATATCGCTTTATATTAAATATTTTTCCTGTTGTTAAAAAGGGGTTACTATGAGACTATTTTGTTGTATGATCGGCAATCTTTATTAGCTTAAATTTTAATCCACATTATCTAATCAGGCAATTCAGTTGAAAACCAGCTTGTAACATTATAGAAAATAAAACAATGACTAAATGATACAATTGCATGTAATTATACCGGCACTTTATTTAAAGGTATGATAAGCAGCTTAAAATTTTTTTAAAGTGCTAAAGTAAAAATAAAACAGTTAAAATTTTGTTTTATTTTTTAATTTAAGCTAATTTCTGACATATATTAAAGTTTTAGCGAAAACAAAAATTACAAATTTATTAGAAGTTTTTGCTTAATTTTTTTTAATATCTTGCATAAAATAAAGTAATATTTAGTATTTTTGTTCAATTATTAAATTAAAAAAATAATATAAATTAAAAATTGAGAAGGGGGGATCAGAGAAAACCCCCTGACTTTAAAAATTGGCATTTGGTCCGCAAAAAGGTACCCCCTCGACTTTTTACCCGTCACCTTTGGCGGCCGGCAATTTTTTTATGTTTTTTGACCAAAATTAAGAAATTCTCCCTGAATTTGTGCTAAATTCGGTTTAAATCCAGTTAACTTGGGGAAAATTTCATTATAAATATATGGAGTTTTTAATATTTTTGGCCAAAAATTTTCGAAAAATCCCTTCCATGATCCACTGAATCGGCCGACCTTCTCAATCTCTGAATATAAATGTTAAAAAAATTTTATATTTAAAAAATAGCATCATAGTTTGAACTAATTATTAGTTTAAAATAAAAAGCTATAAAACATATAAAGCTTTATTATATTATAAAAAATCTGATAATAGCTTACAAAATTAGCATAAAACATTGATTGACAATTTGGTAAATAGTGCGCACATTAAACAAAAGATTTTTTAAACAAGACTATTTTATTAGTGTGCAAATTGTCTTATTTATAGCATTGTTTACATAAGCAAAAGACTTTAAACTTAAATTATACAAGTTGACTCATACCCTAATGATTGATAAATAAACAATTTAAAATTTGTTTATAATACCGAATAGTCATTACCACAAATATAATTCTTACAAATGGTTAGTAACTTATTAGAGAATTGCATAAATAAATAGATAGATTTTGCTTTTATTAGTGAAATATTTCGGAATAATTTATAAAATAATAATCTTTAAAATTTGTCAGACAAGAATTGTGTGTCATTTGGTAAATATGAACAATGTAAAACAGTTGTAATTAAGAAGATATTTAACAGTTATTTAATTAAGAAACTATCCAACAGTTTTATTTTATTATAATTATTATTTATATAAAATATAATTTAAAAAATTATGGTGCTAAATAAAAATTACTTAATTAATTAATTTTGTACGAACACTAATTATTAATCAATTAAACCAGATTGAGGACTAATGGGTTTAATATTCCAAGTATTTTATTATTTATTCTTAACAACTAATTGTTATACTTTAAAATAAACAACACTTTAAACAATTATTATTAATAATGTAAATAAACCGCAAAATATGGGAAAGACAAATAATCCGGAATAATCGAACTCATTATGCCAAAATAAATTTACAGTCAAATAAATATACTAAATAAAAATTGTGCTCAAAGTTATCAAGCCAAAAAACATGTGCAATGGCTGAAGCAGTTCAAGTATCTCATAGTAAATACTCACCGCAAACATTGCTAAGAAAATACAACAATTTATCACAAAAAAAGAAAATCAAACTAATAATCAAAGTAGTCTTCACCTGTATTTGCATTTTCAACCTAACCTATCAAACGACAAATCTGGCCCAGCAGTACATAAGAGGCGATACATTGATTAACATCGAGTTCGAGCAAATAAAGTATAATACGATTCCATCGATCACTATATGCTATCCGAGATTCTTGTCAATTGAACGAATGGCTGAAAAATATACGCAATTTCAACCAATTTATGATAATTACAAAAATTTGGTTAAAAATTTTACAAAAGATGACTTGTACAAACGAAACGAGACATTAACCTTACAATTGAATGGCATTTATTCGAAAAATTACGTTAAAATTGTAAAAGAGTTACCGATTTATGATTTGTTTGACATTAGTATACCGTTTAGAAACTCGAACCAACTTTGGCCCACATTTTCGATTCAGATCATAGCCGAAGGCATTCGACTTTTCAAAAACGGATCAATTGATGATTTTCGTATTGAAGACACCGAACCGATCGAATCGCTCGTATTTCACGTTTCGAATGAATTTCATAAATGTTTTACATTTTTCAATCATGTAATCAAAAAATGGAGAGAATATCGAATGGACTTAAAGCTAATGTCGATTAGCATCGACTACAACGAGAATTGGTTTCCGCCGACTCTTCTGCACAGAAGTGTATTCAAGTTTTCAATGCATTCGCCGAATAGTATTCCACAACAGCTTAATGTCAATAATTTTGTTGATATTAAAGCCAAACATAAGAGTACTTTGACTTATAATCGACTCAAGACTATACTATTGCCACCAAATTACAAGACAATGTGCAGAAACTATGACTTGGATGACAAACATTACTATAAACTCCGATCCGATTGTGTCAAACATTGTGTTTATGAACAAATCGGCCGCAAGTGCTCCGATTGTGAGCTTAACGTTTTGGCTAAGACTAAAACTAATAGTAATTGCATTGACTGTATGTACAGATCGGACACTCTCTGGAGAAGAGACTCGTTTATTAGGAATAGATTGACAAAAGTTTGCAGTTTTTCTTTTTACGCCTTTTTTATAATCGATGTTAAGCTCGAATGCATTCAACACAATATAAACACAATTGACTCGATGTGTCAGAACAAGTGTCAGTTTGAGTGCGAGAATAGGTTTTATAATTATGACCTCAAGTATAGTGAGAAGAATTCGGATATTACTGATCAGAAAACATATATCACTATAGCTCACAACCAACTGTTGGATCAAATTACGAGACATATACCTGAAATGAATTTTACCGAATTTGTTGCCAATTTTGGTGGTCTTTCCGATCTATGGTTAGGTCTGACTATGATGTCTATTCTAAAACATGTTTTGAAACTTTTTTAATCTTATAATACATTGTAATTTAAATTGTATTTTGATTATCTAGGTTACTTTTTTTAGCTATAACATTTTGTTCATTAAATAGAGTATACATTATTAATATCTGAAATGTTTTTGCAATTTATTAAACATTTAATTTGTTATCAAAAACATACAAAACAATTAAGTTTAAGAGCGCTTGAGTTTTATGATTAAATAAAATTTTTGAATTAATTCTTTATGGTAACAAAGCCTAAAACATTAATTATACTAGAGTGTTTTTTGAATAAATTATTAAACAATATATCATTAATAAAACACAAACAAACAGTGAAAACTAAAAATTTGTACATTTATAAAAAAATATTGATTAAACATTAGCTAAAATTGTATTGCTAAATGTATAAGCTAAAATTATATATTAATATATAAATATAAATATTTGTTCACAATTTAAGAATTTTACTTAATTAAGAAGAAATTACTTTAAGTAATATAAATATTGCCTTGAAGAGTTTATGTTATTATAATAAATTGATTTAAATAATAATGAACTTTTATAATTACCTTTTAAGTAATAATTTAAATCAAATAATTAAAATTTATTTAAACATAAGCAGCTCTAAACATAAAAATCTTATTTTATTCTAGACTAAAAGTCTATAACTATTTTTTATTGCTTTTAGCAAAGAATAAATTATAATTAAACGTTTTTATAATTGTTAGTTTATGCAAATAATTAACTTTATAAAACGTTTTAATAATTATTTATTTGATAAATAAGTTTTATCAAGTTTATATAACCAAATTAATTTAAAATGAGAATTGTTCAAAGAATTTAATAAATAAAAAGTAAATTTATAACAAGTGCTCGCTAATTAATTAAGAAAAAATAATAAATATTTTAATTAAAAACATTTTAAAACAATTTTAGATTTTAGTTAAATAACTCTTTAGACTTAGCGATAATTAATAAATTAATAAATTTATTGTATTTAGAACTCAAGCGCTTTCGGTCTATTAAGAACCTTCATCAGCAGTTATATGATATTAAATAATAATTATATATTAATTTAATTTAAGTTTAAATTTGAGATTAAAACGATAGTTGGATTCACGAATTTTTTGGTATTATGTGATTCCAAACAGCCTTTAATTGCATGCCTTTATCTCTATTAAGAATTGACGTTTCGTCAAATCCTCTAATTATTAGCAATTTATAGACTTTCCGATCAAACCAATTGTCGACACTTTTAATAATCTTTGAGTCATTCCAATTCATTATATAGTTTTCATTATGGCAAATTTTTTAATTTTGATTATTCTAATTTCTTTTTGTTTATTTTTTTGCAAATTTTAAAACTTTGCTTTATTATCTTATATTTATATACAGCATGTTAATTTGATTTATTTAAAAATAAACAATAAAATTTTAAAATTAACATAAAATAATTAAAAAGTAACATAGTTTTGGCAATGTAACATAGTTTTTAAATAGTTTTTAACATCAAAACTTAATAATTATAATATTTGCAATGTAAAAAATATAAATGTATAATATTTATTTTTGCTAATTATTTTATTTTAATTAATTTTATTTGTTAAATAATACAATATATAATTATTAATTATAATTTAACGAAAACCAACAATAACAGAAAACATTAAAAATAACATTTTAAATAAATTTTATTTCTAGCCAAAGTAAGTTAGCTTACTAAAATTAAAAAACAATTATTTATTTATAATTAGCAAATTAAAAACACTAAAAATCTATAATTTGATTAGATCAAATTTTGGTAATGATTGGATTGGATTAGATTAATATTTTAATTAATATAAATTAACAACAGTTTAATTATTTTTAATTGATTTTACATTAATTAAAATAAAATAAAAAATAAACATAATATATAAATATGTAAAACATTTAAAATGTGTTTTAAAAATAAAAGGTGGAATAAACCCAATTTTTTAACACTGAAATCTATTTTTACATAAATTCCAATAAAATAGTTGTTAATTGAAATCTTAATATAAGATATAATTTATTATTTTTATTTATTAATATTAAAACGTTTAAAAATCATCTAAGTCATTAAAATAGTAAAATTAGTTAAATAATAATTACAGATCAGCTCCTAGCCAATCTAATTTTAATAAATAAAGTTGTCTTTAAGTTAGTATAAATAAATAAATAAAACATTTATAGAATAAAGGTATAGTTTAGAGTAATTAATATTTCTATTTGGTATTAATTAATTAAATATTTTTTTTAATTAACAAGCATGACTTTATTTGCTAAAAACGCAACATTTTTATTTACTAAAACTTAGGAATTAAAAAGGTCGACCAATCCCAGGGGGATCAAGGAAGGGATTTCTCTCTAAAGTTTGGCTAAAACCCTAGGGGGGTGGGTATTATTAGGGGTAAGATTTTTTTTAAACTTAAAAACCTCATATATTCATGATAAAATTTTGCCTAATTCAACTGGATTTAACCCGATTTAACACCAATTTATGAAAAATTTACAGATTTTAGTCAAAAACCAAAAAAAAATTTGAGATGGGTACCTTTTCTTAAATCAAATGCTAGGGGGGATGAATGTTAAATTTTAAAATTAGGGAAAATTTTGGCTGATACCCCCTTCACGATCCCTTTTAAAATTTAATTGTCAGCTATTAAATAGTTAATAAAAAATTTTAAACATTTTCTAGCTATTGTGTTTATAATTGATTGACAGCTAAAATTATTTAATGCTTTATTTTTCAAAAATATCAAGTTTTAATGTTAAAATTAAATATTAAAACCAAGGATCGAAAAGGGGGGATCAGGCAAAAATCCCCCCTGATTTTGAAAATTTGAATTTATCCCCTCTTAGCATTTGGTCTAAGAAAAGGTACCCTTTCTCGATGTTTTGCCGGCCGCCTAAGACGTCCGGCAAATTTTTTGGCGTTTTTGCCCAAAATTAGAAAATTTTTCCTAAATTGGCGCTAAATCCGGTTTAAATCCGGTTTAAATCCAGTTAGATTGAAAAATATTTTATCAAAAATATATTGGTTTTTTGAGCGTTTTTGGAAAAATCCTCTTCCTGATTCCCTCCTAAGGTTTTTGGACAAAATTTTGACAAAAATCCCTCTCCTAATCCCCCTGAATCGGCCGACCTTCTCGATCCCTGATTAAACCAAATATATAAATTAAAAAAGTAAAATAATATTTAGACATTAGTAATAAATTAAGCTTTCTCTTTGGAATAAACGTACGAAAAGATACAAAGTTTATATTTTAAAAACTAAATATATTAGACAAAATTTATTTTATTAGACATTGCAGGTTTTGGCTTATTACGATAGAAAACTATATAATGATCTACAATTAAAAAACAATATATTTTACATTAAGTTTCAATGACAACCAGTTCTATGAAATTATTTCAATGTCAACCTAAGAATATGATTTGATGTTATAGTACTGTAATTGGTTTTTTTGAAATAGTTTTTATTCTAAAGAAAAAAATTATTGCCAAACACATTTGTGATATTACACATTGCAGTAATTGTATTGTTGCTTTAATTTAGACAACAAATTTCTAATGAACTTTTTATTGTTAGTTCATCTGTTGAGTAAGTATTAGCATTTATTAAATATAGAATATTTTTTTATAAATACTATAAAGTTTTTAAAATAGTTTAATTTATATTTTAATTTATTTTAGTTTAGAATTCGTAATATTGAATATTATGCATATTATTCGCAATAATATTTATGTGTCTTATATTGTTTTGCAGATTAAATAAATTTTAAGTAAAAACTTAATAAATATATTAAAAATGAGCGAAGAAATAGAGCTAAGAAAAATATTTTCTCCAAAATTAATTAAGCAAAAATACGACAAAATGTCCAAGAAGGAAAAACAGATGAATTTAATAAAATTATTAATAATAAGTTTTTGTGTGTTCGGTCTATTCTGGTATATAGTCTTATTGGTTAAACAA
Source organism: Belba bartosi (assembly GCA_034693685.1). Classification (NCBI taxonomy): domain Eukaryota; kingdom Metazoa; phylum Arthropoda; class Arachnida; order Sarcoptiformes; family Damaeidae; genus Belba; species Belba bartosi. The sequence goes on from JAQFXP010000620.1 coordinate 20,825, forward strand.
TACACAAGCGGACAAACAGTGGTTAACATCAAAATTGAACGAGAGTATTATAACAAGATACCATCAATTACAATTTGTTACCCAGTTGGTTTATCTATGCAAAAAATGGCCGAAAAATACAGTGAATTAAAGCCAAGTTATGATAATTACATCGAAATGACCAAAAATTTAACCGAGATTGATTATACGAATGATACTTTTGTCGAAGAGATGAAAAATTTTTATTTTGATGTTTTTGTGGAATTTGCTAAACAATTGCCAATTAGAGAATTTTTTGAATTAAGTATACCGTTTAAAATATCATCAAATGGGTCAGATACTAATTTAATTTATATAGAAGTGGAAGGGATTAGACGTTATTCTAATGGGTCTTTTCGCGAAATTGAAGTAAGCGATCAAAATCCAATTGAATCAATAACATTTATAAATTGGCGCAGGATAAACAAGTGTTTTACATATTTTAGTCAGATGAACAAAGTTTGGTTAGACTATCAAATGGAAATTTATAATATATCGTTTAATGCTATGGTTGCCGATCAACATTTTCCTAGATCAGTTATACTTGATAAATTACCGCTTAGATTTGCAATGCATTCATCTACAGATATTCCAGCACAATTAAGTACTAATAATTTTATCGAGCTAAAAAAGTTTGAACAAATTAAAATGACGTACAATAGGCTGAAGACAAAGCTATTGGAACCGAATTATCAGACAATGTGTCGGAAGTATAAACTCGACGACAATCAGTATTACAGAATGAGATCCGATTGTCTCAATCACTGCAGTTATACTCATTTAAGCATAAAATGTGTGGAAACTGATGAAAAAGTTGAGCCGAATTGCACGGAATATGTTTTTCAAACCGATTCAATTTGGCGAATAGAGTCGTTTGCATCGAATAACTCTTTGTTTACATTTGAGTCTCAAATACCAAATCGAAAATTTTGCGAATTAAGTGATAATTCATATAATTGTTATAAACAAAACATTAAATTTATGGATCAATGCGAGAATGAGTGTCGACCCGATTGCACGAATAGATACTATAATTATGACATTAAAGTCGAACTTAAATACAAACATTCGTCGACTTTAGTTGCAGTAGAGATAGCGCACAATCAACTGCCGGATCAGATCACCGAACACTTACCTGAGATGACATTTGTTACGTTTTCGGCTAATTTTGGTGGTCTCTTAGGAATGTGGTTGGGATTATCAGCCTGGGCTATTTTTAATTTAGTTTTTAAATCATTTTAGTTTTAACATTAATGTTTTTTGTTTTATTTGCATTAGCTTTATACAGCCGTCTATAATGTAGATGTGTATTTAACTAATTATGTTTATTTCATATATTTTTAAATGTAGCATTTATATAATTTATTGTTAATTATTTTTACATTTTATAAGTTTACATTTATTTTACAAAAATAACTGGCATTATTGAATATTAATTTAGATAAAATTATACATGTTAATTGATCATCACCTAATTTCCGAATGTTATTATAACAATAATAAAATTCGCAATTATAACATAGAATAAAAGTTATAAAATATTAAATTTTGTCATTGTACATTAAATTCTTTTAAATTACTTTTAAAAATTAAAAATTATATTAAATTATTCTTTCTTTATATACAAATAAAACAAATTTTTTACACAAGATTTTTTTTAAAGCATTTTACACATTTAAAAATATTATTCCACTTTAAATTAAACACGTTATTTTGATTAAAATAATTTTAATTTATTATGTATTTTAAGTATATACAGGATTTTTCTTTGTTTATTCTTTTTAAAATAAATTATAAACTAAATTAATATTTATCATATTAATGCTAAGCATACTAGCTAAAACAATACAATTTATTTAAGATAAAATTAATCTTTAATTATATTTTTATAAATTATGAGCATTCGGAAATATTTTTTTATATTAATATAATTTATATATTTTTAGCACAATTTTGACAAAAAAAATTCTCAATACTTGATTTACATTCTTCTTGAAAGTGAAGTTAGTAATTTTTTTAATTAAAGTTATCATTTAGTTTATTTATTCACGTATTTCTAAAATAACTTGAAAATTTAATAAGATTTGTAATTAGAGTTTACTAACATATAGTTATTTATTAAACAAACAAAAACAGTGTATCTGCATAGAACTAAATCTTTTCTCTTACAGTATGTACAGTATTTTTACAATATATATAACTTTTTTAATTGTTACTAAAGAATAAAAGTAAGCAAAATATATTTTAAACTCTGAGAAAATATCTACTTAAGCTATATAGTTTTGCAAATTGTATATAAAATATGTACCTACAGCGAATGATAACTTATCATTGATAAGTAATGTAGAAAACTTATATTTCTTAAAATTTCTAGGTGAGAAACTATCCAGAAATTTCTTCAATAAAATTGTTAAAGAAATTTTACAAATAATTAAATAAATAATGTTTTTGATTGTTTTAAAAATATTTAATTCTAATTTTTATTATTATTAATAGTTTAATCCAATCTATCATTTACAACAATAAAAACATTAGTTTATATATTTTCAATGAGATTCCCACAGAATCACAACGTAATTAAAAATGTATTTGATATAATTTATCAACTATTTAAATGTATAGCTAAGACATGTTGTTTAAAAATTAAAAATTAATTCTTAATATATTAGACACCTCACGCCTAAAATTTTTCTATTTAGTAAACTTTTTGCTCAATTTTATTTCAGATTAATTTGATTATATAATCTTGATAAATACTAATTTATTCAATAAATAAACATTAATTAAAACTTTTTATAAAAATTAATTTTAAATTTAATTAAATATTATTAATTTAATTAAACTAAAAAACTTATCAAGGCCATATTTATTTATTTACGATAATTTTTAGTATTAAATTAAAATTCTAAAATTGCAAATAAATATATATTAATAAATAATACTTAATTTTAAATTTAACATTGCAATTTAATTAATATATTTGTAAATGCACAAATTTTTAGTTTTTATTTTTAGTTGTTTAGGTTTAATTAATGATATATTGTTTAATAATTTATTTTTAAAAACACTCTAGTGTAATTAATGTTTTTAGTTTTATTACTATAAAGAATTAATTCAAAAATTTCATTTAATTATAAAACTCAAGCGCTTTTAAACTTAATTGTTTTGTTTGTTTTTAAATATAAATTGTTTTATAAATTGCAAAAACGTTTCATCTACATGTATATTATAGCGTGTATATTTAATTTGAGTAAACAAACTACGACAAAGTTAAAAAACTAACCTTGATACAACTTAAAATACATTTCAAACTATGAAGAATAATATTTCCTCAATAATTATCTAAAAATAACGTAATTTTTAAATTGTTCCTATTAAGATTACAGATCTTGCCAATTTGTCCTTGTGCCTTCTTGTGTGACATGTTTTAACATTAAAATTTATGTTAAATTAAATAAGATAATTTAACAAAACTATATTAAATTAAATTAGAAATTTAATTGTTTTGATTATTAATAAGGAGTTGCAGAAGTAGTAATATATGTAGTTTTTCATATAGTAAAAAAAGTAGTACTTCGGAACATAAATGAAAAAAATAACACAAAAAAATATTAAGAATATAAGAATTAAAATCGAAAATGTTAAAATCAAAAATATTAAAATTTCGAAATATAAATATATAATATAATATTAATACTTTCGACTTTAATATTTTTGACTCTAATATTTTCGACTTTAACATTCTCGATTTTAATTTTTATATTTTTAATATTTTTTGTGTTATAATTTTTCATTTGTGTTCCGAAGTACTACTTTTTTACTACTGTACATGAAAAACTACATACATTACTACTTCTGCAACTCCTTAATTATTAATATAATAGAGTGTAGGAAACTGAAAAAAATGTAATATTTATTTAATTTTACTGTATTTAGACAAAATCTAATTAATTTAACTGGATTTAAACCGGGTTTATCAAAAAATTAGAGAAATTTTAAATTTTGGTTAAAAAATACAAAAATATTTTCCGGCCGCCTTCGGCGCTTAACAAAAAGTTGACGGTGTACTTTTTCATGGACCCAATGATAAAAAAGGGATAAATGCAAATTGTCAAAATTAGGAGATTTTTGGTTGATTCCCTTTTAATATAGATTTCTTTTAAATTGCATTTTCCCTTCAGTTCCGGGCCCTGATAATCGAATAATTAATACAGTAATAAAATGTTAATTGTTTATATTTCTATATCAAAATTATTAAAAATGTACAAACTATTTTGAAAACAATTTTATTAATTAAAATGGCTAAACTGTTTAATGTAAATGTTTTTTAAAATTATTTATAATTTTAATGACTTACTTGATCGTTTCAATCAAGCAGGGATTGAAAAGGTTGGCCAATTCAGGGGAATTAGGGGAGAAATATATTTAGTTTATTTAGGGTAATAACCAGAGATTCAGAAGGTCGGACGATCTAAGGTGGGATCAGAGGGGGGATTTTCTCAAAAATTTTGGTTAAAAACCTAGGGGGGGATCAAGGGAGGGATTTTTCCAAAAACGCGCAAAAAACCCATATATTTATGATAAAAGTTTTCCTAATTTAACTGGATTTAAACTAAATTTAGTTAAATTAAATGGATTTAAACCGGATTTAGCACTAATTTAGGAAAAATTTCCTAATTTTGGGCAAAAAACCCAAAAGTCGAGGAGGGGTGCCTTTTTGCGGACCAAATGCCAGGGGGGGATAAATCGCAATTTTTAAAATCAAGGGGGATTTTTGGCTGATCGGGGGGATAATAATCCTAATGTTAAAAGCTTAACCATTTAATAGTTTTAAAATTAAATGTATTATATGTTAAAAATAATATGATAAAAACTTAAAATAAGAATTATTTGAAACGAATTACTTTTATAATAAAATTATTTAATTTTTTTATTTTTTCAAAACAATCATTATTTTATTCATTTAAAACAATTTAGATTTATAAACATAAATGAATTAATCGATTATAACTTTAAACAATATAAATTTAATTAAATTAATAAATATATTAATATGTATATATAAATATGATTAATTCGTCAATTAAAAATGATATAACTAATAAATTATTTGTTTTTTATTTTAATAAAATCATGGAAATAAGAAAATATAACCAATTACAATTAACTATATACTAGTTATGTTTGTTTTTTAACAGTTTTTGCATTTTTACTATTAATTTTTTTAAACATAAATTTAATTTACAATTTTCAAAATTAAGATTAAACAAGCAAACATTTGCTTTTGCAGCATCATCTTAAAACACACTGCTTAATTTTACGTTTAATTATAATTTTATTTTAGAACACATGCTAAAATATAGAATTAATGTTACAATTTTTAAATTTCACTATCAAACTCATGTGATCAAATCATTAGGGTATTTTAATATTTTTACATTTTTAAAAATTAATTTTTAGAAAAATTACCAAAAATAAAAATAATTAATAATTATTATTTTATGCATTAACTAAAATATTTATCTAATATACAATATTTAATTACACTAAAGTTAGTAAAATTAACAAAAATACACTTTAACAAATACATTGTGATTAAATACATATTGTTATTAAGGGGTTTTATCAATATTTTTCCGGCGGGATTAATTATTTTATTATTATAGATCTTATTAAAAGACACCTTTTTGCCGTTGGAATTATATTTTTAAAAAATTTAGTTTTCGAGTTATTTAATATCAAAGTTTTGACTTCAATGGGAAATTGGCCAAAATTCCAATTTTCAAAAATTAATTTAACCCTGTCCCCCATTTATTTTCTTATAAATTTTTTTTTGAATAATCTACTAAGAAAAAGTAAGTTTTTAAACTGGGTCTCCAAGAGAATTCACGAGATTTTTTGTATTTTTTAAATATATTTTTTATATTGCAACGA